>PVKP010031731.1:0-26677 GCA_004027715.1 Plecturocebus donacophilus | reverse complement strand
CATTTGCTTGGTAAATCTTCCTCCATCCCTTTATTTTGAGCCTATGTGTATCCTTGCATGTGAGATGCATTTCCTGGATACAGCACACAGATGGGTTTTGGATTTTTATCCAATTTGCCAGTCTGTGTCTTTTGATTGGGGCATTTAGCCCATTTACATTTAGGGTTAATATTGTTATGTGTGAATTTGATCCTGCCATTTTGATGCTACCTGGCTGTTTTGCCCGTTAGTTGATGCAGTTTCTTCATTGTGTTGATGCTCTTTACCATTTGGTTTGTTTTTGGAGTGGCTGGTACTGGTTGTTTCTTTCTGTGTTTAGTGCCTCTTTCAGGAGTTCTTGTAAAGCAGGCCTGGTGGTGATGAAATCTCTGAGTACTTGCTTGTTCGTAAAGGATTTTACTTTTCCTTCACTTATGAAGCTCAGTTTGGCTGGATATGAAATTCTGGGTTGAAAGTTCTTTTCTTTAAGGATATTGAATATTGGTCCCCACTCTCTTCTGGCTTGTAGGATTTCTGCTGAGAGATCTGCTGTGAGTCTGATGGGCTTCCCTTTGTGTGTAACCTGACCTTTCTCTCTGGCTGCCCTTAGTATTTTCTCCTTAATTTCAACTCTGGTGAATCTGACGATTATGTGCCTTGGAGTGCTCTTCTTGAGGAATATTTTGTGGTGTTCTCTGTATTTCCTGGACTTGAATATTGGCCTGCCTTGCTAGGTTGGGGAAGTTTTCCTGGATAATATCCTGAAGAGTATTTTCCAGCTTGGATTCATTCTCTGTCACATTCAGGTACACCTAGCAAACGTAGTAGGTGTTTTCCCATAGTCTCATATTTCTTGAAGACTTTGTTCATTCCTTGTTACCCTTTTTCCTCTAATCTTGCCTTCTCATTTTATTTCATTGAGTTGATCTTCAACCTCTGATATCCTTTCTTCTGCTTGGTCAATTTGGCTGTTGAAACTTGTGCATGCTTTGAGAAGTTCTTGTGTTGTGTTTTTTAGCTCCATCAATTCACTTATATTCTTCTCTAAGTTGCTTATTCTCATTAGCAGTTCGTCAAATCTTTTTTCAAGCTTCTTAGTTTCTTTGAATTGGGTTAGAACGTGTTCTTTTAGCTCAGAGAAGTTTCTTATTACCCACATTCTGAAGCCTGATTCTCTCAATTCTTCAAACACATTTTCCATCCCGCCTTGTTCCCTTGCTGGTGAGGAGTTGTGATCCCTCATAGGAGGAGAGTCATTCTGGTTTCGGGCATGTTTATCCTTTTTGCACTGGTTTCTTCCCATCTTTGCTGATTTATCCACCTGTTGTCTTTGTAGTTGTTGACTTTCAGATTGGGTCTCTGAGTTGATGTCCAGTTTGTTGGTGATGAAGTTATTTCTGTTTCTTGGTTTTCCTTCTAACATTCAGGCCCCTCTGCTGTAGGACTGCTGAGATCCACTCCAGGCCCTGCTTGCCTGGGGGATCACCTGCAGCTGCTGCAGAACAGTAAGGGTTGCTGCCAGTTTCTTCTGCTATCTTTGTCCCAGAAGATACCTGCCAGATGTCAGTCTGAGCTCTCCTTTATGAGGTGACTCTTTGGATATATGGGGGTCAGGGAGCTGCTTCAGGAGACAGTCTGTCCTTTATAGGAGCTCACGTGCTGAGCTGTGAGCTCCATTGTTCATTCAGAGCTGCTGGGCAGGTACATTTAAGTCTGCTGCAGCAGAACTCATAAAACCCCCTTTTTTTCCCCAGGTGCTCTATCCCGGGGATTTAGGGCTTTGTATATGAGTTTCTGTTGTCCTGTTGCCTTTTTTCCGGGCCGCCCTGCCCTTCCAGGAGGCAGCCTAGTGACTGTCTGCCTACAGAGGCTTTGCTGAGCAGCTGTGAGCTCCACCAAGCTGCCATGTGAACTTCCCTGCAGTCCTGTTTATATAGATATAGTTAGAACTGCCTCGGCAATGGCGGCCCACCTTTATAATGGCAGACTCTCTCTGTAGTGGCGGGCTGCCTAGGCAATGGCGGACTTCCTCCATAGTGGTGGACTGCCTCGGTGATGGCAGATGCCCCACCCCCACAGAGTTGGACTGTCCTGGGTTTGGTTGTGCTTGCTGTGAAACTCTCAATCCAGAATGTTTCAGATTGCTGTTTTTTTCTGTGGGGGTGGGACCAGCCAAGCCTGATCACCTGGCTCCCTGTCTCAGAGCGAACAATCGACTGTCTCCCAGGTGTTCCAGTCACCCGTTGAAAAGGCGCGGGATCTGTGCAATTTCCCATGCACCAACCCACTGAGCCAGCGCCAGCTGAAACAGCTGCACTGAGATTCGTGGTGCTTTTTTGCCCAGGACTCTCCTGGCCTGGCTCCCTGTTTCAGTCCCCTTTTATGTCAGTTGAATGGGTGACTCTGTCTTCCCGGAGCTCCAATCACCAGCTAAAACAATGCCTGGACTCGTGTGTTTTGTACGGAGAACCACCACACTGGAGCATCAGCCAAGACAGCTCCATAGGCCGAAACAGCTGCACCAGGGCACCGACCGAAACAGCCGAGCAGGCCAAAACAGCCACGCCAGAACACTGGCCAAAACAGCTGGGCAGACCAAAACAGCCATGCCAGGTCGCCAGCCAAAACAGCTGCACCGGCCGAAACAGCCGCACTGGCAACCCATGGGGCTCCTCCGCCTGGGAATCTCCTGGTCTGTGGGCAATAAAAATCCATCTGGAAATGCGGTGTCCACTCACCCTCCGTGCTTTCGCTGGGAGCTGCAATCCTGAGTTGTTCTTAATCGGCCATCTTGGATCCATCTCCCTGAAAGCATATTTTTTAATCTAGCAAGTATTCAAGCATGAATACTCTAGTCAGAAGACAGATTCAATTCTGATTCTGTCCCTAATTGTTGTAACCTTGGAAAAATTCCTCAGTTCTCTATGCCTATTTCCTTTTACTTACAATAGTTTATGTGACTCTAATTTATAGATGATTGTGAAAGTTAAAGAAGATCAATCTTATAAAGCACAATGCCCTGTAAAATCTAAAGTATCAACAAATCCTATCTATTACGATGTTGGTGATGATGTGAACTAATTAAATCAATAGTTCTTAAAGAAACATTGGGTATCAGTAATTTTCAAATATTAACATGTATTTAAAAATCCCCTGGTATGCTTGTACCCTAGGCCTACAACTGCGTGGAGAGGAGTGATTATTATTTCAGGCAGGCCTCCAAAACTTTAAAAAATACTGAACCACTGGACTCCAAGTTCCATTGCATACTCATCACATTATGATTTTGATGCTGTCTTTACCCTCACATATGTTTGTGTAACCTTCTCCTTTACTCGTCTTGCATTTCTCTCAGGCCTGGCAGACAGGAGGCTTGCAGCTATGGAGGTGGGGTGTAAGTGGGCCGGTCAGGACAGCCCTAATATCTGCCCTGGGAGCTTCGGGTTCTCAGAGTAACACATGTTGACTCCCTCAGTTTTTAGCAGTGATTTCATCTTTTCAGTTTTCAGAGTGGCTCTGGTTACTTGCTACAAAACAGATGCCGTTGATTTTGTCTTATAAATGGAGTACAAGAAAAATGTGAGCAAAAACCACTTTCCAGTTGTAACAAAGCACTTGCCACAAATGTGACAGAAGAAATCAAAACCCGAAGTGGGTTAAAGTAGAAGCTTTCACATTCATTATTCAAAAGGCAAAAATTAAATTATCTATACACACACACACAAAATAAGACAGTATATTTCTGTTTGTGAGGTACAACTGTGATGGATAACTTTGCCTACAGTGCTTAGAGAATTGCTTCAATTCCTCAATTTCACTTAAGGTATGATGTACCAATCAAAGAAAATAGCACTTCACAAATTTTCCTGGAAAGTGAAAGCCCAGGTTCTTTTTTGTTTTGCAAATGAAGTCTTCTCATAAATTTTCCTTCTTTTGACAAACTATCTTTTCTGACTACTGCCTTTAAATTTTATGCACTCATTTAGGAGCAACTGCTTCCCCACTGTGTATTCAGAGAAGGTAAAATGCAGATGGTGACAAAATGGCTGCCTCAGGCAGAGACCAGAACATGGAATGCAAGACCTGGTTGTGGTTGCCTCCTGTAATTTGTTCTGTGAATCTCAAGTTGAAGTACAACTGTGAAAAGAATGCCAGAAACTCTGACCTTGCTTTTAAAAGCTGCAAGGCAAATAGCCCCTCAGACTGCAGTAGTCACGTGGCTTTTTCTGACTGTCTCATGTCAGTGCTCCACCCAGGAGGATGTTAGAGCCCAGTACAGGGAAGAGACCTTCACTTTGCCAAGGAGAAAAACCGAAGTCTTAAAAAAAAAAAAAGGAATCTATGAAAAATAGATTCCCCTTGAAGAATGACTAGCAATATCTTACTATCAGCATTTGTTATTATAAGTTACGATTTATAATGCTTTGTCTCAGGTTCTGCCTTGAGTAGTAAATCCAAGGGATAGAGTGCCTCATAAAAAGAAATATTGATTGAGCAGGTGTTCAGGACCCAGTCATCCCACTGATAATTCCAAGGGGATGAGCTATCATCATAGTACAAACATGGAACATAGGAAGCTTATCAAATTATTGTTTATGTGACAGAAATTATTTCTGATCAAAGCCAGCTCACAGAATAGAGTCAAATCATACAGCTGTTCCTGTGGACTATGTAAAGTAGTCTGGCAATGAGAGCTGCAGGGTCTGTGTACCAGTATCAGCTCAAATTGGGCCCATGTTTGACTCTAAAAGCCAGTTGCAGCTATACTTTAAGAATTTCATCATTAATGGTGTTTTTTCCTAAATGAAACAGCTGTCAAGCTCTGTCCCAGTGAATACACATACATCAAAGAAAGCAAGTCTTCTGGTAGAGTGGTTGCTTTCTTCAATAGATCATCATTGTGTGACAAAACAATGTTTCCCTATGCATTTACCAAACTGATATTTTTCACATTCACATGCTAAATTCAAATCTGTCAGAACTCAATGTTCACCACTGAGGTGTCAAATAAAAGTGATTTGTCAATAGAGATCTTTTATTTCTAAGTTTATTACATTTTGGGCACATACTTGTGTACTCCCTCACAACAATCAAAAGTTCTGTATCTGCATCAAGCAAGAAAGTGAATTTCATGGTTATTACAAAGCCAATTTTAATTAATACTTCTTGAAATGGGCTTCATTCTTCTTTTACTTTTATGTCTGCTAAATGTTTTTCAGACAACTCCAGTTTTAAACAACAAACAAAACCTAAGTTTATCTTTAAGAAATTAAGAAAATATCTATACTTATAATTAACTATCTGGTTTGAGATTTGGCTAAGGCATCTTTTGAAATATTATCTAGAGGCCAGGTAGACTGCTGATGTGCTAAAATAAACATTTCTAAATGAAGAAGTCTCCTAAACATTCCTTCTCACAGACTATTACACAGATTTAGACAATGCTGACATTTTTACTTGACACATTTCAAACAAAATATTTAAAACTCAAAGCTTTCTAAATTAAGAAAAGAGCTTCATTTAGGAGGCCAGAACACCTTTTAGTCCTTTACTTTGACTAAAAGTGTTAATTTAAATTGATAGCATTCCTGTAGGAATAGATCTAGAGAGATATTGTGCTTTCTCTTCCACATGCTCAAGTTTCCTCTTAAAATATGCTTTACACTTGCATCAACTATTATGTTGGGTCAAAGTTATAAATATAAGCACTAGCTCTGGTGTTCCTGAATGATCCACAGAGAGACAGATGGCAGTTAAAGGGATGGGGCTTCAGAAACAATCAGCAACAGGCACATGAAAAATGCTGAAATAATACCATTCTCAATAGGTTAATGAAGTTTATATGCAGAAGCTCTAGAAAGAAAGAAGGAGAAGCTGCCCAAATAGTTTCGGAAGCCTCTACTTGAGGGAACTAATAAAAATCATATTTCTTAATACTTTTACAACTTCAAAGAAAATACATGTTAGATAAATCTTGATCTTGATTAGGAAGGAAATCTTTGGAGAGATAGGAAACCTCACAATCTATATCTTTGAAATATACTTCCTGTAGAAACACATCTGAATCAGTAACCATTAATCCATCTCTTACAAAAAATTAAGAATCCACTTTACTAAGACCATAATTTTTCTATTAACATGTCTGCATTTGGATGCCATTTTAATAAAAAGAAAAAAGGTCACAGAAGCATGAAATAATGGAAAGATAATCTCAACTCAAGTTGTAAGAAAATCTTTTGGAAAGCCTCATAGAAAATTTGCATATGCACCCTAACAAATTAAAACTTATTTTCAAAAGTTCAGCTGGACATAAACTTAGTATTTTACAATGGTGTGGTGTATTTTTTTAAATGAAAATACAGGGGCCTACACATGTATAGTTAATAATGTAGCTTGCATAATGTTGACAGCTGTTACCCAACTTCTCAATCTTTTTAACACAAAGAAATGAGTTCTTACTTTCTATTATCACAGAAATCACGACATAGGATTCCCTACACAAAGTGCTTAGGTTACTAACAGCCCTAATCAATTGCTCAAGGTGCAAAATTATTATGAACTCAGTGATAATATTCAACAACACAATTTTTATCAATAACCAGGACCCTAGCTAATGATTGGAGGAAAAAATAGATATTTTATAATTTATAAAACTGAGACAGAGATAGATTAAGTGACTTACTCAAGAACCCACAATCAGTGAGTCACAGAAATAGAATTAAAATGTGTATCTCTTGATTCTCAGGGCCAGACAGTGATAGACACCCAATTCAAAATGAACAAGAAATGTTTAAGTATGAAAGAATGTGATGTTATCTGCCAAGCAATTATTATTTGCAGAGTTCTGTCATAAATTTCTATTTTCACTTGAAGATTTTCTCTTCTAAAAATGTCTCTAAAATTATATAAGTGGTATTACAAATTAAAATATCACAAATAAGCTGATGTTTGGAAGAACAGAAATGTATTTTTAAAATATAAATATCTGTTAAATAATAAGGCATATGCTTGGTTTGTTTCAGTTTAATTTGCTTTTGTACAAATAAAGAACTTTGTTTCATTTGTCTTTATCCCTCCAGGTTTTCTCTCAGATCTTGCCTGTAATATGTTACCATCCAGTTTATTAACAAACATTTGCTTAGCTATTGGGAAAAGCAGCAGAGGAGAAAGGACTTACAGAGTGCCTACATAAATTGGTTACGAGTAACATATAAACAAAGAACAACAAACTGCAGAAGGCCACAGGAGGCCTCTGAGGAGGAAGGCCTCTCCATGCATCATGTTCCGGTGCAGGGTGACTTAGGCTCTGTTATCATAAACATTGTGCTCAAGGACATAAAACCCCTTCATAGCATTATGACGCAGCCAGACTTGTAGGCTCCTTGTAAGGCCTGCACTCCATCAGTTGCACATAGATAATAAGCTAAAGATAACCACGTGTTCTTGCTTTGTGAAACTCCCAAACCGCCACTATTATCAGTCCTTAGGACAACACATGAGTTCCAGCTCACTGATTCACTTCTGGCTCACTGATTCACTACACCATCACTACACCCCTACCCTACAGATCAAAGTGATTATAACCAATAAATAGTGCAGATGATCAGAGCTTGGGGCCTTCACTGTCTCCTCCAAAGTAATAAGTATTGGCCTCCTGGTCCCACTTTCTCCCTTAATCTGTCTTTTTCTCATTCCTTTGTCCCTCCAAACACAGGGCACCCATGGGTGATGTAGGGCTGGTTCCCTAGACTTAGTGATTCAAAGAAACTCAGTTTATCTTACATGTTTCAATATTTCAAGCTTTACTAATAAAGTGCAACACTACATAATTTTTAGAAGCCCCTTCAACTTCAGAGATTGCAAATATAAATAATAAATTACCTAATATTTTACAGTACTTAGCTACATTCCTGCCAGTCAGTAGGCTAGGAACTTTATAAACTTTATAACTTTAACTTCATCTTATATAATCTGCACAACTCCATGATGCAGAAACAGATATTATCCACTTTTATATAATGGAAAACTGAGGTATAGAAAGGTTTAGCAGCTTAGAGATGAGGAAAGGAGAAAACTGGAAGTCAATTTCAGGTCACCTGACACAAGACTCATACTCTTAATCATAATATGACATTTGCCCCTATTGCATTTCTATTGTGAAAATGGAGGTCCTAAAATAAGAAGGTTAACTATTTCACAATGACTGCATGGCAGACCAATTCCTCACTATTACACTGTTAGAAATGTGGTCTGCAGACCAGCAGCATCAACATCACCTGGGAGCTTGCTAGAAACACAGAATATCAGGCTCTACTCAGATTCTACATTTTAACAAGATACATACATGATTCTCACATGTACTTAAAGTTTGTAAAACATGGTCTTATAAACATTTAAGAAAGAATACAGACATATAGGGAAGAAAACGGCCACATATTACCTGATTTTAAAAAGTGAACGATATCATTCTTTAAAATGATTTCCTTAGGCCTTTGAAGAACAGCTATCTACTGGAAAAACAACAAAATTGCCAAACGTGTAGGTGGGCGAAATGAAAGCAGTCTGCTAAGCTCAAATCAAATAATCAATAATCCAGGATTATTGTCAAACTAGACTGATTATCCTAGTGCTTGAGAACTATTTTTACCTTCAAGTTATATCTACTATTCAAACAACTAAAAAATGGGCCAAAATATTTAAAAATTTCTTTACATTATCAACAATATCTAGTGTAGAAAAGGTCAACATTAAAAAAAATTGCAGTGAATATGTTTTGTTCATACCACTTAGTTTGTATTTTTCCTTTCCCATGTTCAAATATCATGGCTCTTAACTACAAAAAGGAATGCCTCTTTAAGAATAGAAATCTTGTTATATTTATCAGTTTCTTTTGATTTTCCTGGAGAATCTAGCAAGGGAATTATGCATATGATTTTACATGTTGTAATGTTTAATAGTGTACTATATTATTAGGCCAATGAAACACAAATTAAAATATTTCAATTTACTTTATATTAAATAAAACAACTAGAAACCAAGTACAATTTTTATCTTATTGTCTGGTAAAAGGTCAACCCAGATGCAAGGAAAATAAAGTCTCTTAGGGACACCATTCTCATGGCAGTATATAAATTTTTTCCTTCCCTTGAGAATCCCTGATTTAACTTAATTCTTATAAAGAATTCGAGTTCCCTACACTTAAGAGGTGTCTTGTTTAACATTTTTAAGAAATTCATCTAGTTTTCTTGATTCAGAATTTGATTCTAATTGAGTAGCAAAAGTATACTTTCCAGTCAGCTCAAATTCTGCAAGCCCACCTGATTAATATTCCTCAAAGTGGTTTATCTATGCCCTGGGCTGTTAAAACTTACTTTTTCGTAGGAGTCAACCCTGAAAAATACAGTTCTTCTTAGTTCAGGTATTGTGCTTTGTGTACTTGACATAAAAAGTACACTTTGTATGTTTAAAGGTCACTGAAGAAAATACTCAAAACATAATACCAAAAACTGATCTCTCATCCTCTCTTTCCTCATTGCCAGAGTGAAACATGCACATTACATGGAATCATGTGAAATAATGAGTAGCAATATAGCACTTATAATTTCATTACCTGCTACATATATTCATATATATACATTTATCATATATACATCATATATATGAATACATATATGATGAATACACAATATATATGTAGGATATATAAGGTTAGGTCATGTTTGGTGAGCAGATTACTTCAATAAACATTTCTTGTTCACTGCCATCAAATGTGTTATTGTTTCAGTATTTAAAGCACTTCACCATTTACCTATAATCCATTGGGATTACTGACAAAGATGAGAAACTTAAAAAATTAGCAAAAGTATAACTTTACAGATAAATCATTATTTTCATAATTGTATTAGTTTGTTCTCACACTGCTATAAAGAACTGACTGAAATGGGACAATTTATACAGGAAAAAGGTTTAATTGACTCACAGTTTTGCATGGCTTGGGAGGCCTCAGGAAACTTACAATCATAATGAAAGTTGAAGCAAGCATGTCTTATGTAGTTGCAGGCCAGAGAGAGCATGTGAAAGAGGAACTGTCAAACACTTATAAAACCATCCTATTAATCCTAAGAAAAAAGAACAAAGCTGGAGGCATCATGCTACCTGACTTCAAACTATACAACAAGGCTACTGTAATCAAACAGCATGGTACTGGTACCAAAACATATATAGAGACAAATGGAACAGAACAGAGACCTCAGAAATAACACCACACATCTAGAACCATCTGATCTTTGACAAACTGACAAAAAAAAAGCAATGGGGAAAGGATTCCCTATTTAATAAATGGTGTTGGGAAAACTGGCTAGCCATACGCAGAAAACAGAAACTGGACCCCTTCCTTACACCTTATACAAAAATTGGCTCAAAATGGATTAAAGACTTAAACGTAACACCTAAAAACTTCATGATTAAAACACCAAAAGCAATTGCAACAAAAACCAAAATTCACAAATGGCATCAATTCAAACTAAAGAGCTTATGCTCAGCAAAACAAACTATCATCACAATAAACAGGGAACCTACAGAATGGGTAAAAAATTTTGCAATCTATCCATCTGACAAAGGTTTAATATCCAGAATCTACAAGAAACTTAAATAAATTTACAAGAAAAATACAAACAACCCCATCAAAAAGGGGGCAAATGATATGAACAGACACTTCTCAAAAGAAGACATTTACGCAGCCAATAAACATGAAAAAAAAGCTCACCACTGGTCACTAGAGAAATACAAATCAAAACTACAATGACATGCCATTTCACCTCAGTTACAATGGTGACAATTTAAAAATCTGGAAACAACAGATGCTGTTGAGGCTATGGAGAAATAGGAACACTTTTACACTGTTGATGGGAGTGTAAATTAGTTCAACCATTGTGGAAGACAGTGTGGTGATTCCTCAAGGATCTAGAAATAGAAATACCATTTGATCCTGCAATCCCGTTACTGGGTATATACCCAAAGGACTATAAATCATTCTACTATAAAGACACATGCACATGTATGTTTACTGCAGCACAATTTGCAAAAGCAAAGATTTTTGCTGCAGCACTATTTGCAAAACCAACCCAAATGCCCATCAAAGATAAACTGGATAAAGAAAATGTGGCACATATACACCATGGAACACTATGCAGCCATAAAAAAACAATAACTTCATGTCCTTTGCAGGGACATGGATGAAGCTGGAAACCATCATCCTCAGCAAATAAACACAGGAACAGAAAACTCAACACCACATGTTCTAACTCATAAGTGGGAGTTGAACAATGAGAAGACAATCAAAGGACACAGGGAGGGGAACAACACACATTGGGACCTTTCAGGGTGTGGGGGGCAAGAGGAGGGAAAGAAAGCATTAGGACAAAACCTAATGCATGCAGAGCTTAAAACTTATATGATGGGTTGACAGCTGCAACAAATCACCATGGCACATGTATATCTATGTAACAAATGTGCATCTTCAGCACATGTATCCCAGAACTTAATTTTTTTTAAAAAATCAGATCTCGAGAAGCTCACTCATTATCACAAGTTGTCTCCTTGATCCAATCACCTCCCACCAGCTTCTTCCCTCAACATTTGCAGATTGTGGGGATTACAATTCAAGATGAGATTTGGGTGGGAACAAAGAGCCAAACCACATCAATAATATCTCCTGCTGTCACTAATTTAGATTTTGAACTTAGATTTATCTCTAAGTTATTCTCTAATACTTTAACAGTCACAACCATAAAAACTAGTTTAACTTAAACAATCATTATTGATTCCTTCTGAAAGTACTTCCCTAAACATTGGCTATATGCACAATACATGTATCTTATCATGCTGTATAACTAATGCTGTTAGAAACAAGAATGCAGTTCTGCGGCATTTCCAGGGCATGTGAATATTAGACTAGGTACTTATTAACTCAGGCAACAGGCATTAAGTTATTGGAAATTAAGTTGGAAATTGTTTAAGGTGTAATAATGGCTTCACAGATTGATTTTTGTCCAGTGGACTGTAGTGTAAATGGTAGTTAAAGCCAAGAGGACAATATTCGAGACAAATGCTGGGTCAAGAATAAAGATAGTGGCCCTTCATTGCAAAAAAGTTGGGGATAAAATATCAGAACCATGGATAGCTCTCTGGAGACCTTGTAACAAAGACCTTACCCAGGCAGTCAGTCTTCAAAAATCAAGACCTACATTGCTGGTTACTCCTAAGGAAAAAATGTTCTGGCTTTCAAAAGTCCATATTCCTTTTATTTCAAGTTTTTTCACATTTTCCTCAAGGCCTTCATAGTCCCTACATCAGAAAGAAAATTCATTTTAATTAGCCTAATTGGCATTTCCACAACCATGTGGGTTTACAAGCCTTATGAAGCCTCTCAATCTTCTATAATATGTGGTATATATTTTGAAAGGCTCAAACTTATATGTTTGTAATCAGCCTATTTATAGAACTATAATATCTATATGCTTCTGAGATTTTTTTTTCCCTTCAGCGTAAATATTTTTAAATATTCTTTGTCCCGTGGTCCCTTCATTTAGTTTCTCTCCCAAACCTCCATCAGCACCCAAACTCAGGGGGCACATAAAGAAGTGTAAACTACTTCAATTCTATGCAACAAAAACACACTAAGTGCCACCTCATCTCTACCCCCAAAGACTTTTGCTACTTTTCTTTAGGTGTGATAATTGCTTTGAAATGGCTGCCTGTCTAGGGACTAGACTTCCTAGTTTATATACATCTATATTTTTCTTAATGGAAGATAAAAAATAAAACTTATATATCTATTCCTATCTCAAGTAATTTAAGAACTGAATGTGTTTCTTTCTAATCTCTTTTCTCATCTGCTGAATGAAAGGAGAGGACTTGAAGCTCCTTAAAGAAGATAGATCTGTAAGATGTAAGAGTTTAAATTTCTTCATCATATTATGGTAGACCAACTGACCGAAAATGTCTGTGCTTTCCTATAATGTAATAGAAAAATAAATTTACTGTGTTAAGCAACTGAGATTTAAGAAAAAAGATAGCATACCTAATTTAATACAGTTTCTTTTCCTTTGAGTAAAATGGTTCTTAGCTGGGGATAATTTTACCTCCCAGGGAATATTTGCCAATATCTAAAGGTACTTTTAGTTGTGACAATTAGGGTACAGAAAAGTCACGTGTATGAAATGTAGTGAATAAAAATCAGGGATACTGCTAAGCAGCTCACAATGCACAAGACAGCCCAGCCTCCATTTACCCAGCAAAGAATAAACCAATCCAAATTTCAATTGTGCCACTGTAGGAACTCTGATTTCAGCATAAAGAAACAAATGAAAGAATAGAGAATGCAGAAGAATACATAAGAAAGAAGAGTAAGGAATGTGAATGAATAAGCTAGATAAATCTTTCTATTTTTGAATTTGTTTCATCTTATCTGTGAAATAGGGGAAATATTCCATACCAAAGACATGACACGATTAGACATAGCATGTCTAATCTTAGGTTTGGTATGGAATATCTCATTAAGGATATGTGTTCCTTCTCCTCTGTTTTACTGCTGAAACTTACCAAGTCAGCCCTCTTGTGTTCATCCTCTTATTTTACCACTAGTCTCAGATTTGAGCCTAAGAACACTGATGATCAGAATGAGCAGCTCGCGCAGCAAGCCAGCCACTTATAAAGCTTTCTTCCTTGTTTGCCCATGTACTTTTCTTCGGGGGCCTGGTCTGTACTAGAAGCTCACAAAAAGCCTTGTATGCTTGTAGATTAAAAAAACAGCATGAAAAACAGGACAATGTTAGGTCATGTTTAGTAAGTAGATTTCTTCAATAAACATTTCTCGTTAACTACCATCAACTGTAGTACTGTTCTAGCATTTAAAGAAGGGAATATGCAGACAAAAATTCTGTAGAATTTCATATGCAATTTTGAAATTTGTTTTACTAAACTTACATGACTTCTTTTTAAATGGTGTTAAGTAATAATATTACGTCTTTTTTATTTCCTTTGTTTTAAGCAACATGATTGAACAGAAAAGTATGTGACAAATAAGCTTAAAATCAAAAATAGCTATAGTTTCATTATAAATAAATGTAACTTCTCTTTGACATTATGAAGACTGCCCACATTACCCTAGAGTTGTTTTGTGGCATTATACATCAAACTTCTAACAAGGAGCATTGGGTACCTTGACAGGAACCAAGAAATCTCCTAAAGGCATGATAAAGCAAGAAAACAGCAAAGTCTTCAAGAGAGTTAATTGACTCCAAATAAATGTTCTGGACAAACAGGGTATTTTGTAGGATGCATTATCTCAAAGTTCAGTATTCAAAAAAGTAAGTACTAAATTAAGTAGCCTGGATAAACCATAAAAGGGTGTAGTGAACAAACAAGAAGTTATTTTTTTCCTTTATTCTCCTCCATAAGTAATAGATCTGGGTGAGAAATAAATTCAGTAGTGACTAACTAGATGTTAAAAATGTATTTTTGATTGGATATCAAATTGTTATTGTGTATTTTCTGAACATTTATAATTAAGTGGTCACTGTTTTCTGGAACACATAAACCAAAGTTCTTATAAATTTTGAGTCCCAGGATCTTATGAAATGTTTGCTGATTTTGGAGGAAAATCCTGATAAAATTGAAAGAAAATTATGTGATAAGAAGCATAAATTATTAAGCTTTAGATGTAAATGAACATTTCTCTCAGTCTATGGGATGGAGCTGGAAGTTATGTAATGACTAGGTTTGGACAGCAAAGTACTCTATGACATAAAAATAAGAGGTGACACCTATAAATTATAACAATAATAATTGTACTAGGCAATTATGGAGGTTGAAGCAGAGTGATATGTGAAAGAGAGATCTGTTAATAAATTAGTATGTTCTCAGATCCAGTATTGACATGAAACTCCAATTATTTCAACTGCACATGAATTTTTTTTATTGTCATGGCAGTTCCTAGAGAAAATTATGTCATTTCTTACACCTGCTATTTCTAGTTTAAGTACTGCAGTGAGACCATTGTAACAACAAAACCTCTGCCAGAATCAAAACACAATGGACCAAAACAAAGGAGCAATCCAAGCTCTCTTCCTAACTGAAGCAATAAAAACCAATTCTCCAAAGAATATAATGTGTTTTTACTTTAAACAAGTAACCTCAAGTTCTACTGCTTTATTAGTGGCCCTTGTCTGTTCTCTTTCTCATCCTCAAAGGGGTATTACTGAAAATAGAGATGTAGGTAGTTAAACTATAGCTAGCCAGACTGTTTAAATGTATAAGCAAATAAAATATTTATTATTATTGTATATGTTTACACAATTATATACAAGTACATAATAGGTACTTTTGTAGTATAAGCCTTCTTAGATTTTTTTTTCTGCATTCACACAGACTACTAAATTAGAACTTAGTCTTAATATTAAATTTTAGTTGATTTCTATTTTCTTTTTTTCCCCAAGGAAGCAGCAAGATAGTGCATAAAGATCAACTCTCTGAACTTTAATTCAAGAAGGAAAACAGGATTCCACTGAAATCATGAAGTATATCCCAGATCCCAAGGTGGAAAATGTGGTCAAACAGCTTCTGTAATAGCATCTGGCTGATAAAAGTGAGTGAAGACCTAGCACATGAAAGATGCAGAAAGTTTCCTTCTGTGACTCATCTTTCTACTAGGAATCCAAGCAACCCATGCCAAGGGAGAGAACTTCATTAGAAGTGTCAGCACTTCCAAACGAGAAGGAACCAGTAAAAGAATTCTGCCTCTATGAAAAATCAAAATGTGTTATATGTGTAACACATATAATGCAAAATGTATAATAGCAGTACCACCAAAGTATTATACTAGCTCTGCTGCAATGGCTTCTAACAAAAATGGAAGCTTAGAAATAACAGATAAAGAATTCAAAACATGGGCTACAAGGAAGCTCAACAAGATTTAAGAAAACATTGAAAATCAACAAAAAGAAACTTATAAAACAATCAGGAAATAAAGGAAGAGATAAATACATTAAAATAAATCAATCATAGCTTCCAGAATTGAAAAACCACTTTCAAAATACAATTAAAATCTTTATCAATAGATCGAACTAAAAATGTCAGAAGTTAAAGACTAGTTTTTCAAACTAATTCAGACAAAGACAAGGAAAAAGGAATCTTAAAAAATTAATGGGCCAGGCATGCTGGCTCATGCCTGTAATCCCTGCACTTTGGGAGACTAAGGTGGGTGAATCACGAGGTCAGGGATTTGAGACCAGCCTGGGCAACATGGTAAAATCCTGTTTCTACTAAAAATACAAAAAATTAGCTAGGCATGGTGGTCGGCACCTGTAATCCCCACTATTTGCGAGGCTGAGGCAGGAAAACTGCTTGAAACTGGGAGGCAGAAGTTGTGGTGAGTTGAGATCAGGTCACTGCATTCCAGCCCAGGTGACAGTATGAGACTCCATCTCAAAAAACAAAAAAAATTAGTGAAGTCTTTGAGAAATATGGGATTAGGTAAAGCATAATCCTTCTAGTTATTGGCATTTCTGAGACACAAAGAGAAAAAGTAAACAACGTGGAAAACCTATTTAATGGAATAATTTCAGAAAAATTTTCTGATGTTGCTAGAGTTAGAGGCATTCAGATACAAGAAATCCAGGGAACATCTGTGAGATGCTATAGAAAATGAACCTCAACTAGGCATATATTCACCAGATTGTCCAAGGTCAATGCTAAAGAAAAAAAAAATCTTACAGGTGGGAATAAAAAGAGCAGATTCCATGCAAAGAGAGCCCCATTAGGATAATAGCAGAATTCTCAGAAAAATTTTTACAAGCCAGGAAAGACTGGAGACCTTTCTTCAGCATCCTTGAAAAAAAAGAAATCACAAGAATTTCATACTCTACCAAACTATGCTTCATAAACAAGGAAAAATAAAATATTTTCCAGACAAGCAAGTACTAAGGGAATTTGTTACCACTAGACCAGCCTTATAAGAGATGGTTAAGGGAATTCTAAATTTGAAAACAAAACAACCATACCTGCTACCACAACAACACACTAAAATACATGGCTCACAGACTCTATAAAGCAACCACATAATAGAAACTACAAAGCAACCAGCTAACAACTTCATGACAGTATCGAACCTCACATACCAATAATAAACTTGAACATAAATGGTCTAAACATTCTACTTAAAAGGTACAAACTTGCAAGTTGTATAAAAAAATCAAGACCCATTCATCTGATATGTTTAAGAGACCCATCTCAGACATACTGAGAGCCATAGGCTCAAAGTAGAGTTGGAGACCTATCTGTCACTCAACTGGAAAACAAAAAAGAGCAGAGGTAACTAATAAAATAAAATGGATCTTAAGACAACAGTAAAGAAGGACAAAAAAAGACATTATATAATGATATTCAATTCATAAAGTATTCATTATATATATATAATTAAGTCTAAATATATACACACTCAACTCATAAAACAACAACTTTTAGACCTAATAAAAATATGTAGACAGCTACACACTAATAGTGGGGGACTTCAACACACCCATGACACTACTAAGCAGATCATTGAGGCAGAAAACTAACCAAGAAATTCTGGACTTAAAGTTGACACTAGAAAACCTGGACATAATGAACATCTGCAGAACACTCCACCCAACAACCATAAAATATACATTCTTCTCATTTGAACATGGACATACTCCAAGACCATACAAATTAATAGCCATAAAGCAAGTCTCAATAAATTTTTTAATTAAAAAAAACTCTCAGATCATAGTGGAATAAAAATAGAAATCAATACCAATAAGATTTCCCAAAACCACATAATTAAATGGAAATCAATTTGCTCCTGAGTGACAATTGGTAAACAATGAAACTAAGGCAGAAATCAAAAACTTCTTTGAAATAAACCAAAGCAGGAATACAACATGCCAAAACTTTTTAGATGCAGCAAAAGCACCATTAACAGTAAAGGCTATAATTCTAAACATCTACCAAAAAAAAGTTAGAAAAATCTCAAATTAATGATATAACATACCTAGAGGAACTCGAAAAACCACAACAAATTAATCCCAAAGCTGACAGAATAAAAGAAATAGCTAAAATCAGAGTGGAACTGAACGAAATTAAAACCTACAAATCCATATGAAGAATCAATGAAATCAAAAGTTGGTTATTTAATAGGAAAAAACAAATCAATAGATGGCTAACAAGATTAGCAAACAAAAAAGAGAGAAGATCCAAATAAGCACAATTGTAAACAACAAAGATGACATTACAACTAACTCCATATAAGTACAAAAGATCTTAAGACATTATTATAAATATGCACACAGACTAGAAACACTACAGGAAATTTATAAATTCCTAGAAACACACGACCTCCCAAGATTGAATCAGAAAGAATTAAAATCTGAACAAACCAATATCAAGTCCCAAAATAAAATGAGTAATAAAATTTCTGACAACCAAAAAAAGCCTCAGACCAAATGAATTCACTGCCAAATTCTACTACATGTACAAAAAAGCATTGATACCAATCCCACTAAAACTATTCCCAAAAAATTCAGAAAGGGAATCCTCCTTAATTCATTTGATGAAGCCAGCATCACCCTGATACTAAAACCTGGGCAAAGATGCAACCAAAAAAGAAAACTACAGGCCAATACTCCAGATGAGCACAGATGCAAAAGAAAAAAACACAAAATACTAACAAATGAAATGAAATCCAGCAGCATACCAAAAAAGATAATTCATTATGATAAAGTAGGCTTCACTTCTAGGATGCAAGATTTGTTCAACATATTCAAATTAATAAATGTGATTTACCACATAAACAGAATTAAGAAGAAAAACCAAATGATTATCTCAAGAGACATGGAAGAAGCCTTCAATAAGATCTAGCATTGCTCCATGATAAAAATCTTCAACAAACTAGGCATCAAAGGACTATATCTCAAAATAATAAGAGCCATCTATGACAATCCCACAGCCAATACCATACTAAATAGAAAAGGTTGAAAACTTTCCCCTTGAGAACCACAGTAAGAAAAATATCCCCACTCTCACCACTGCTGTTTAACAATGCAGTGGAAGTCCTTGCCAGAGTAATCAAGTAAGACAAATTTAAAAGCACCCAGGTCAGAAAATAAATCAAATAATCTCTCTTTGTGGATGATATGAATCTAGAACTAGAAAAACCCTGAAGACTCCACCAAAAGGTTCCTGGAACTAATAAATAATTTCAGTAAAGTTTCAGGATAAAATATAATTGTACAAAAATCAGTAGCATTTCTAAACACTGGTAACATTTAAGCTGAGAGCCAAATCAAGAGCGCAATTCCACTTACAGTAGCCACACACTCAGAAATTAAATATCTGGGAATACATCTAACCAGGAGGTGAAAGATCTCTACAAGGAGAACTACAGACCACTGGTGAAATAAATAATGATGATATAAACAATTTTTTCTAAAATTTTATGCTCATGGGGTGAAAGAATCAATATCATTAAAATTTCTTGCCTGGGCACGGTGACTCACACCTGGAATCCCCACTTTGGGAGGCCAAGGTGGGTGGATTACCTGAGGTCAGGAGTTTGAGACCAGCCTGACCAACAAGGTAAAACCTTGTCTCTACTAAAAATACAAAAATTAGGAATGGTGGCAGGCACGTCTAGTCCCAACTTCTTAGGAGGCTGAGACAGGAAAATTGCTTGAATCCAGGAGGCGAAGGTTGCAGTGAGCCGAGATTACGAAACCCAGCCTGGGTGACGGAGTGAGACTCCATCTCAAAAAAATGTCCTTACTGCCCAAAGCAATTTGCAGATTCAATGCTATTCTTGTCAAACTACCAATGTCATTTTTGATGGAATTAGAAAAAAAAAAATCTAAATTTTATATGGAACCGAAAAAGAGCCCAAATAGCCAAATCAATCCTAAACAAAAAGAACAAAGCCAAAGGTATCAAATTATATAACTTTATATTATACTAAAAATAAAGCAGCCAAAACAGCATGCTACTGCTGGTACAAAAACAGACACATAGACCAACGGAACAAAACAGTGAACCCAGAAATAAAGCTGCTCACCTATAGCCGTCTGATCTTTGACAAAGTTGACAAAAACAAGTAATAGGCAAAAAGACTCCCTGTTCAATAAATTGTGACGGGATAGCTGGCTATTTATGTGCAGAATGCAGCCAGACTTCTGCCTTTCATCGTAGACAAAACTTAACTCAAGATGGATTAATAATTTAAATGTAATGCCTCAAACTATAAGAATCCTAGAACAAAATCTAGGAAACACTATTCTGATCATCAGCCTTGGGAAGAAATTTATGACTAAGTCCTCACAAGCAATTGCAAGGAAAAAAATTGAGAAGTGGCACCTAATTAAAACTAAAGAGCCTCTTAACAGCAAAAGAAACTATAAAGAGAGTAAATAAATAACCTACAGAATGGGAGAATATATTTGTAAAATATGCATATCACAAAGGTATAATATCCAGAATATGAGGAACTGAAACAATTCAATGAGCAGAAATAAATAACCCTGTTAAAAATGCACAAAGGACAGGAATATACATTTTCCAAAAGAAGACATACAAGTGGCCAAAAAACATGAATAAATGCTCATTATTAATTTTCAGAAAAATATAAATCAAAGCCATAATGAGATAACATCTCACACTTGTCAGAATGACTATTATTAAAAAGTCAAAGTCAAGCCTGGGCACAGTGGCTCATGTCTGTAATCCTAGCACTTTGGGAGGTCAAAACGGTGGATCACCTGAGGTCAGGAGTTCAAGAGCAGCCAGGCCAACATGGCAAAAGCAAGTCTCTACTAAAATACAAAAATTAGTGGGATGTGGTAGCACCTGCCTGTAGTTAAAGCTACTCAAGATGCTGAGGTAAGAGAATCGCTTTAACCCAGGGGCAGAGGTTGCAGTGAACCAAGATCATGCCACTGCACTCCAGCCTGGCCAGGAGACAGAGCAAGACTCCATCTCAAAATAAATGAATAAATATAAAAGGCAACAAATGCTGGTGAGTCTCTGAAGAAAATTGAATGCTTATACACTGTTGGTGGGGATATAAGTTAGTTCAACCACTGTAGAAAGCAGTTTGGAGATTTCTCAAGAAACTAAAAACAGAAATATCATTCAACCCAGCAATCCCATTACTGGGTATATATCCAAAAGAAAATAAATTGTTCTACTAAAAGAAACATGCACTATTATATTCATCACAGCACTATTCACAAGAGCAATGACATGGAATCAACCTACGTGCCTATCAACAGTGGATTGAATAATGAAAATGTGGTACATATAGACCATGGAATATTGTTCAACTATAAAATAATAAAATCATAACCTTTGCAGCAACATGGATGCAGCTGGAGGCTATTATCCTAAATGACTTCACACAGAAACAGAAAGCCAAATACCACATATTCTCACTTAAAATTGAGAACTAAATACTGGATGCTTATGGATGTAAAAATGGCAACAACAGAATCTGGGGACTACTAGAAACATGAAGGAGGGCTGGGAGGAAGGGTTAAAAAGCTAACATTTTAGTACTATGTGGACTATCTGAGTGAGAGGAGCACTCCTATCTCAAACCTCAGCATCACACAATATACCCATGGAAAAAACCTACACATGCACACTCTGAATCTAAGATAAAATTTGAAAAAATTTAAAAATAAATTTAAATAAATTTAAAATAAATGTTTTAATTATGTTATTAACTCATTCCATTAAATTTTTTAAATTATATATTATGTCTCAGAGCCAATTTACAATGTTTAGAATTCAAAAAAGCATAAGACATGGTCTTTGAAAAGCTCATGACTCTTTGTACTGCTCAGATTCATTGTGACCTCCCATTTTGTCCTGCTTCCACATTGCAAATGATTCTCCATTTTTTTGTGAAATTTTTATGCCCTCAATTCTCCAAAAGAGTATAGTATAAATCACAGAAACGCAGTACCTGAAAAGTCTTTAGGCAGAAGGGTTAGTGAAACAAGCCATGGTTTTCACTGCTGCAACTTATCCACCATAAACCTCTCTAAGAGGCCTCTGAATTTCTTTAATTCATCATCCCCATTTATACTAAGGAATCTAGTTTGATGACATTATTTCTCACCCTCTTGACCTACAGATAATAACCAAATTCAATCTTCTCAAATATGCTACTGCCTCTCTCCCCACTACTGACCTGTGCCTTCCCTATTACCTTGCAGAAGTACGCCCTATAGAAGGTTCTGAGAAGCCCATCTGATAGTGGCTTTTCTGGTCTTTCCAAGGAAGTTCATTCTGATTTTCTCACCTCTCTGAATCCTCTTGTATCTGCCTCAGTTCTATACTCAATTTATTTTAGATAATCATTATGCCTAAGTTTCAAAATTTATCACAATAAACCATTAGGATCACTTGCTTGCCAAGACATTGAGGTCTGACTGATGGGTAAGGACCATCAATAAAGTTTACTGTTCAGTCTAATAAGCTGCTCCCTAGGTCTAACATCTTCAAGATTTACTTGCATGCTCTTCTGGTTCCTACCAATGCATATAGCTAGATGATGCCATTCATCTGATTAATATGATGCTTTCTCAAAGAATAGGAAATATTCCTCCGCTAAGCCTGTACTGAAAAACTTATCCCTGAAAATTATCAAAAAATGAACAAGGATTTGTAGGAGCAAATTCTAGTGGAACACATGTCATCCTATGAGGCACTTTTCAGTGTTGAGGTCAATACAGTGTTTCCAGGCAAGTGAAGGCTGATCTATTTTGGCAAAAGGAAAGAGACTGCATTTAATGGCCTTGAGTGTTTAAGAGAATTGGGGTATTTCATATTCTCTAGCTGCTTTTACAAATGTCTCCAATTTAGTTTTGAGGATCCTTATTTATTATAGTCAGAACTCTGAATTAAATACATAAGACTTGTTGATCCTGTGAACTCAGTATTCCTTTGTAGCTCTACCACCCTATAGTCAGATTCTGGGCATGATTTTCAGAACATGGATTAAAACTTACATAGCCTGTATTTTAATGTTGTTTTTCCAGTGAGATTATTATTATAATTCCTTTAGACTTGTTTATCATTTTAGAAGAGAAATATTCCCACTGAATTGCCTGGGGCATTTCCAGAGATGCCAATCAGCTCTATAATTTCTCAAAAGTCAAGTTTGACTCAACTGAAAGAAGTTATCCTCTTAAATTCTCCTAATAATATATAAGTCACAGACACAACTTCAAACAAGAAGATGAAATTGAATTTGTGCCAATTTTATGACCAAAGGCACATCTCCTAGAGAATACCCTTCTCCTAACACTTGTGGGCTCAATATAAGAGGGTAAATGGAACCCATGCTATATGTCTCAATGTTTAAAATGTATAAATTGAACTGGCAAACTATTTTGTGCTATCTATTTCATCTCTTGCTTTGATGAATATATCCAGTTTTAATGCCCAGCTAACTCAGGTACAAGTTTATAATTCTTGAATTTCTCACTCTACTGGAAAAGGGTGCCATGAGAGATACCCAGCCCCTAGGTCCCTGCTTGCTACATTCTCTTCACACCACCAGTACTGTTTTGCAGAGTGAGATTCTTAGTGTGTATGCACATAGAATCTCCAACCTATTCAACCAAGCTCCATTCACAATATTCACAATCAACTACTTCTTAATCATCCGTCAGTTTGGGGTTTTTTATACCAGAGATGTACTCTACTCTCAGGAAGACGTGTTCAGTGCAGAAGTTCATACAGGCCCTAAAAGTTGAGGGAGAAAATTCAAGAGTTTGAGTTAACAAGCGAGTGGTCAAAAAGTGAATCTTCAGGTTCCTGTGGAGAGATGCATGACTGGAGGAACTCCAAACCAGTGCCATGCAAAGAGTAGGGCCCAAGCAGGAAGCCTCTCTGCATGGATCTCAGGATGCTTCTGTTTGAAAGGATGAATCATTATTTATATATATATATCTTCATACCCAGGGATGCCTAACAAGTAAGATGGTACTCCAATGTGTATTTTTTTCCATGAGTCATAATAAAGGGAATAAGCACAAACAGCCATGAGAATGTTGAATAAGAGTACAGAAAAGGCTAGAGACTAAGCAACCGGAGATTTGGGCTCTAGCATTGGTGTTTCTACCACTCTGATTCTCTACTACATTAATTTGGGTGACCAAAAGTTTTTCTATCTAAACAAATGTAGGGATTTTACTGAGCAATCTAAATATTTTCTAGCTCTAAAATTCCATAGTTAATTTCAACTCATCCCCACCACTAACAAAGCAACTCAAAGGCAATATTCTATATCTGGATTTTTTTTATATCTAAAAGGCAATAATAATATAACACCTTTGAAAACAAATCAAAAAAACTAGTAAGTTTGCTTTTATTGAGGTTGGCTAGATGTGTTTTCTAAAGAAGTATCAGGTTTCATTTGAAAGTATATATTGATGTGCTGTTGTAATCAGTTTGCCAGTATTTTATTGAACATTTTTGCGTCAATGTTCATCATGGATATTGGCCTGAAGTTAGTAGGCTTCATCCCGGGGATGCAAGGCTGGTTCAACATAGCAAATCCATAAACATAATCCATCACATAAACAGAACCAAAGACAAAAATTACATGATTATCTCAAAAGATGCAGAGAAGGCCTTTGTCAAAATTCAACAGCCCCGCAGGCTATAAACTTTCAGTAAACTAGGTATCTATGGAACATATCATAAAAGATAAAAGCCATTTATGACAAACTTACAGCCAATATCATACTGAACAGGCAAAAGCTCGAAGAATTTCCTTTGAAATCAGGCACTAGAGAAGGATGCCCTCTCCTATCACTCCTATTCAATATAGTATTGGAAGTTCTAGCCAGAGCAATCAGGCAAGAAAAAGAAATAAAGTGTATTCAAATAGGAAAGGAGGAAGTCAAACTGTCTCTATTTGCAGACGACATGATTGTATATCTAGAAAACCCCATCCTCTCAGTCCAAAATCTTCTCAAACTGATAAGCAACTTCAGCAACTCTTAGGACACAAAATCAATGTGCAGAAATCACAAGTATTCCTATATACCACTAACAGACAAACAGTCAAATCAAGATTGAACTCCCATTCACAATTGCTACAAAGAGAACAAAATAGCTAGGAATACAACTAACAAAGGATGTAAAGGACCTCTTCAAGGAGAACTACAAACCATTGCTCAAGGAATTAAGAGAGGACATAAACAGATGCAGAAACATTCCATGCTCATGGATAGGAAGAATAAATATCATGAAAATGGCCATACTGCCCACAGCAATTTATAGATTCAATGCTATCCCCATCAAGCTACCAATAACCTTCTTCACAGAACTGGAAAAAACCACTTTAAACTTCATATGGAAACAAAAGAGAGCCCGCATAGCCAATATAATCCTAAGTAAAAAGAACAAAGGCAGACACATCAGCCTACCTAACTTCAAACTATACTATATGGCCACAGTAATCAAAACAGCAAGGTACTGGTACCAAAACAGAGATATAGACCAATGGAACAGAACAGAGACCTCAGAATCAATGCCACACATCTACAACCATCTGATCTTTGACAAACCTGACAAAAACAAGCAATGGGGAAAAGGTTCCCTATTTAATAAATGGTGTTGGGAAAACTGGCTAGCCATGTGTAGAAAACAGAAACTGGACCCCTTCCTGACACCTTACACTAAAATTAACTCCAAATGGATTAACCTTAAATATAAGACCTAACACCATAAAAATGGTAGAAGGAAACCTAGGCAAAACGATTCAGGACATAGGCATACAGAAGGACTTCATGACTAAAACACCAAAAGTAATGGCAACAAAAGCCAAAATAGACAAATGGGACCTAATTAAACTCCAGAGCTTCTGTACAGCAAAAGAAACCATCATTAGAGCGAATCGGCAACCAACAGAATGGGAAAAAAATTTTGCAATCTACCCATCTGACAAAAGGCTTATATCAAGAATCTACAAAGAACTAAAACAGATATACAAGAAAAAAACAAACAACCCCATTGAAAAGTGGGCAAAAGATATGAACAGACACTTTTCAAAAGAAGACATATATGAGACTAACAAACATATGAAAAAATGCTCATCATCCCTGATCATTAGAGAAATACAAATCAAAACCACATTGAGATATCATCTCACACCAGTTAGAATGGCGATCGTTAAACAATCTGGAGAAAACAGATGCTGGAGAGGATGTGGAGAAATAGGAATACTCCTACACAGTTGGTGGGAGTGTAAATTAGTTCAACCATTGTGGAAGACAGTGTGGTGATTTCTCAAGGATCCAGAAATAGAAATTCCATTTGACCCAGCAATCCCATTACTGGTTACATACCCAAAGAACTGTAAGTAATTCTACTATAAAGACACATGCACACTTATGTTCATTGCAGCCCTGTGTACAATGGCAAAGACCTGGAACCAACTCAAATGCCCATCAATAATTGACTGGACAAAGAAAATGTGGTACATATACACCATGGAATTTATACATATTTATACATATACATGATAAGTTCGTGTCCTTTAGGACTTGGATGAATCTGGAAGCCATCATTCTCAGCAAACTGATACAAGAACAGAAAACCAAACACTACATGT
>PVKP010031730.1:0-26679 GCA_004027715.1 Plecturocebus donacophilus | reverse complement strand
AGACCAATGTGACTACTCCCCTGGCCTTTTTCTTGTCTCAGAAGATGGCTAGATAACCTGTTTAGACTTCTGGTGATGGAGTTGGTTTGCTGTTCTAGTTAGTAGAACGTGAGTGTGCCTCCTTGAATCCTCTGCCTCATAACCAAGTTTCTGAGTTAGTTTCTCATGTGGTTTTGAATTTAACATTGAACATTCTTTTTACCTTTGGAAATTCTCAGTTTGGGGCTCCTACTGTGAATAATAAAGATGGAAAGGACATCTTTACTTTGGAAAGGACATTTTAGTTTCCTTAACTAAAGGAAAGGACATTTTAGTTTCCTTAACTAAAGGACTAAAGGACATTTTAGTTTCCTTAACTTTTTAAGTTATTTTACCTCCTGATATCCATTCAGAATGCTAGAGACAGGTTTTTATTCTTTCTTGGATCTAAACTATATCACCTCTAATAGTTGTGAATAGGTAACATCCAAAAAAGGTAAAATCATGACTCATGCAGATATAAAAATGTGTATGTCAAAAATTTTACTTATTTTAAATGAGGGAACCAGGCAGATGTTACAACAGGTACCAAAGAGAAATGAAAACCACACATTTATGTGGAATAAAGGAAGATTAAAATGGACCCATGAATGAACACAAAACTCTTTTAGGGGAGGGTTGTTCCTTTAGGGACAGGATGTATTTGCATACCTCTAGACAGTTTTCAGAGTTGTAAAATTGCCCAGTCAGAGAGAGACAAAGGTAAGTGTCACCATAGGATGAGACCTTTTTCTGAAAGGAGGTCCATTAATCTGTTTTGCTTATTTTAGGGTCAGAAACTTCCCCTTGGACAGTTTTGTATGAGATTTTAATCCAGTTAAGATGACACTGTATCTTCAAAGTAGATTAGAGATGAATTATGTACTTATTTTTCTTTTTAGAAGGAAGCTTAAAGATGACTGGGGAGATGGGCTGGTAGATCTGTGCCACTGGAGGTGAGCTGCAGCCCATGTGACCCAGTTACCCCACACTGTCTCTACTCCTGATAAGGCACTTATTTTATGAGCACTTTTTATAACAATATAAAAAGGCAGCAGGATTCTAAGATTATCTGGAGGGAAAGCTGGAGGCTGATATTAAATGGATAGTCCTGTTTTCTTTTGGTGCTGCCAAGCTGAGCTGTTTGAAATGATGCTTGGAAAAATGCCTCCTGAGCCAGGAAGTTATCTGATTAGTGAAGAGATTTCCAAGACACTTGACTGAGAGACTACCCCATCATACCACACATGTTCTTTTCCACATTCACCTGAGTCTTCTGAAGATATGAGAACTCTGGGAGTGCTGATAGAGTGTTTCTGGATGTATATGTATGTGTGTGTGTATGTATGTATACACACATTTTTTTTTTCTTTTGTTTATTTTACTTTAGGTGCATACTACATCGGGCATTTCTCACCATGATATCCCTCCCTCCCCACTCCCTGCTGTCCCTCCCCTACCCCTGACAACTGCCCCCCGTGTGTGACGCTCTTCTCCCGGAGTCCGTGTTCTCGTTGTTCAACACCCACCTATGAGTGAGAACATGTGGTGTTTGACTTTCTGTTCTTGCGTCAGTTTGCTGAGAATGATGGTTTCCAGATTCATCCAAGTCCCTACAAAGGACACAAACTCACCATTTTTAATGGCTGTGTAGTATTCCATGGTGTATAGGTACCTCATATTCTTTGTCCAGTCTATCATTTATGGGCATTTGGGTTGGTTCCAGGTCTTTGCTATTGTACACAGGGCTGCAATGAATATACGTGTACATGTGTCTTTATAGTACAAAGATTTATAGTTATTTGGGTATATATCCAGTAATGGGATTGCTGGGTCAAATGGAGTTTCTATTTCTAGATCCTTGAGAAATCTCCACACTGTCTTCCACAGTGGTTGAACTAATTTATACTCCCACAAACAGTGTAAAAGTGTTCCTATTTCTCCACATCCTCTCCAGCATCTGTTGTCTCCAGATTTTTTAATGATCGCCATTCTAACTGGCGTGAGGTGGTATCTCAATGTGGTTTTGATTTGCATTTCTCTAATGACTAGTGAAGATGAGCATTTTTTCATATGTTTGTTGGCCTCATGTATGTCTTCTTTTGAAGATATGTGTATTTATGTATATATAGTCTCTCTATCCATGGGTTCTGTAGTGGTCGATTCAGCTAACTGTGTATGGAAAATATTTGAAGAAGAAAAGAAGGATGATTGATGCTGTGCTGAACATGTACAGACTTTTTTCCTTCCCATTATTCCCTAAGCTGTACAGTGTAGCAACCATTGACATAGCAGTTAAATTGTATCAGGTGTTATGTAAGTAACATGGAGATGATTTAAAGCACATGGGAGGGTGTGAGTGGTCATAAGCAAATTTCATAATGGGACTGGAGCGTTTGGATTGTAGGGTCTTGGGGGATCCTGGAACCAATCCCTCACAGATGACAGAAGGACAACTGTGTTCATATAACTATATAGCCCAGATATTGGCTTCAGGGCAGTCTGCAAAGTTCCATGATTATATGCATTTTTGTGAGGCAGTATTGTGTCTATCAGATTCTCATATTCTCTAAAAGTTTTATGCTTCTTCAAAAGTTTAAGAACTGCTTACAGAAACCATGCCCTCAGTAATTATTCTGAATCAATGTGTTACCATGTGCATGACTTAAAGAAAAAGTCTAGATGAAGGTTCCATCTAACTACAGAGTCCACTGCTGTAGTCATACCTGGATTGAGTAGTGGCAGCCTTGCCCCAGAGCTGGGGAGTCTGTGTGCATGCCCCTCCACACTGGAGTACATCTCCGGCATGCTGAAATGAAGCCCAGGGAAATACAAAGCACCATAATACCCATAAAGCCCAGCACCCTTGGGTGGGGGACAGGCTGACCATACAGCCTTCTGGCCTCTGTGTCTCATTTCCTGCTCTGAAGCCTGTTGGTTTCTCAGGCTTGCAATCTGCCTCCCTGCCTCTCTGACCGACCTGTGACTTGGGCTGTGGTCTGATGCCAGGAAATAATGCAGGGGTGGGAGTCCTATTCCCAAGCAAAATTAATCACTGCTCCCATTAGACATTACAATGTTTAAACCCAAGTACATCTGTCTGCCTTCAAAACCAGAATTTAGAGCATGTCAGGCAGGTGCCATGCCTCCAATAATGCCTACTTTGTTCCAACATTGGGTAGATTACTGTGGAATTTTAAATTCAAATTCTCAGACATTCACTTTGTTTAGGAAATAACTGCAATAAAGCAAATTGTTTCCTGTTCTTTTTTCCCCACACAGTGCAGCCAAGTGAGAGCAAATCAATTCACAGTCAATTTTTTGTTGCTGTTTCCTCCATGCTAGAGCAGAGATGATGCAGCTCTCTCTTGTTGCAGCCCTGTGCTGGGTGTGGTTCCCTTTCCTTAATTTGTCATCTGAAAGCAATTTTGTTCAATTAAAGATTAGAATTAAATTTCAGTTGTAGGGCTTCTGTGCAGAGGAAATGATGCATTAATGAACACACAGATGTCATCTTCAAGCCATGATGTTTGCAGAACAGTTTCTTTGGGATTCAAATAATAAAGGGGCCACGGCAGCAGGAGCATTGTTTACTGGTTGGCGTACTAAGTGGAGGCTCGCATTTATTTGCAAACCATTTATCATTCTGTGTGCTGAGAGAGAAAACATACTTTATTTAAAATATTTGAAATGATGACTTTTAAAATCAGATAACAGGAGCATTAATGCCAGGTGTGCCATGCAGTAAATTGCATAATGCTGTTGAGTTGGCACTGACACTGTGATTTGTGTTGCTGATGATCTATCCAAATAGATGGGAGTTGAGAATAAAGAGAGAATATTCCTGGAAAGAGACAAGGCAACTAGTGTATTAAAAGTATAGTGGGAAAGGGAAAAAATGTGTAGGATCATATTTTACTTATTGGGAGACCCATCTGCTCTTCTGTACACACATTATGTGAGTTTTACTCTCTGTATTACAAATAACCCGCAGGGTGGATAGGAAGTTCATATATCTGCCTTCAAGTATCATTTTCACTCACAGTCAGATGTGAATGAACAAAAAGATTTATGTTTTGTGTGTTGGATATTATAGGATGGTAGGTGTTTTTTGTTTTTTTTTTAAGGGCGTTTAGACTGCGTATTTAGATTGTGATATTCTGTGCGCTGCTTTGCTTGAAGGGAGTGATAACTGTGACTTCTAGAGAGAAGAAAGCAGGGAGTTTGGGGAGGTGGAAAATGGTTTCTGTGAGACAATATTGATTTGTATGGTCTTAAGGCCTGGATTTCACATATGCCCTTTGGCACTTATGGTTAAAATGTTTATTTCCAGATGGTGCCTAGAGCTATGTTCAGTGTGTCATGAGTCATTGTTGGGTTTTTAAAATTTTATAGTCTCTGTGCTGGCTAGAATTTCTTAGATGTGTTTTGAATATAGAGGGGTCTCAATATCAGGTGTAATCCACCCTGGTCATTGATGTTGACAGGGATGAAATCTCACTTAAAACCCTCTAATTTCCTAGTTCAAAGACTCTTCCTCATTCCTCTACCCCTGTTGCAAAAGGGCTGTTTTGTAATGTTGGTAAAGGATTAATGGTTCTCTCCTTGAAATGTTTTCTTTCTGTGACATCACATTTTTCTTTTGCTTTATCCATATGTTGCGCCAAGGTCATTCTCTTTCATTCTCATTTCCTTTTTAACCTCTGTGTATACAGTATCATGTTGTATTTTGCTGTCACTTCTAATTTACAGACATCATTAGTGCATATCATTCATTATAAAAAAAAATCCCAGTGATATCCCAGTTTTATTTTCTGTGAAAATTTTTCTCCTAGACTTCATATCCATACATCTCTTCCAGAAATTTTATTAGAAGCTCAATGTATCTAGGATAAGATGTATCCTCTCCCTAATTCTTCCTCATCCTTATCTTTTATAATGGTGTTTCCCTTTTCTATGCCTGGTTAAAATTGTATCCTGTTTGTAGTCTTCTTCCTGACTTCACTGCTCATGAGTTCTACCTTTTCTTGTCACTTATAAGTTATTTACTTTTCATTTCTTTTGCTACCTGCCTTGTCCAAATCTTTCGTACATGTCACCTGCAAGTAGCTGCTCAGCTTTTTAACTGATCTAGTAGTTAATGGTCTCTTTTGCCCCCAAGCCTGCCTTTAGTCCTCTGCTCATCTACTTATTTCTGCCTACTATTCCAAAGCCTTCAATGGCTCCCCATTGCCCAAAGACGAATTCCAAACCTCGCAGGCCTGGTGATTAAGTTAGTTCCTTCCCATACCCAAACAACCCAGCCCTATCTTTTACTAACTTTTCCTCATAGGTGTGTGCTTTTTTCTCCTTTTTCTTTTCTATATGCCTTTTGAAACTCTGTTCTTGCTAAAGCCCAGCTTGGATGCCTCTTTTAGAAAGCCTTCCGTAATTGCCCCCTGAAGTGTACTTTCCTTGCTTTAGGTGTAGATGACTACTGCACTTAGGTTAGGACACCTGTCACATACTGTAGGTATTTAAGGATCTCCCTTCTCTGCTGGATTATCATCATTTTGATAGCATATTCTTTTTGTGTTTTCAACAGAGCTTTGTCTATTCATTTTAAATGCAATATATTGTTGGAAGTACTAGTTGGAAAAATCACAGAGCAAGCAAAGTTCTGGCATACAGTTTTTGGGTCTTCCTCAATCTTCCTGTCACAGTAGTTGATGTACACTTACAGCAGAAGAGGCTGGTTAGAAAGGTAAGAGCATAGGATCTGAGTCAGCTTCAACTAGAATGTGAGAACTGAGAAGGAATTATTTCCACCTACCCAGGGATTTCCTAGCATAGCCCATGGTTGTGGTTTGCCCAGTAAGCACTTTCATCTAGTTGCTTATGTCTAGTAAGCATTTGGAGCCTGGGTTAGCTGACTGGGGTTCAAGACTGTTGGCCTTTATGCCAGCACTTGATTCTTCTGTTCTTCTGTTAGCCTGGAAAAGGGACCCATGGTATCACTCAGTGGTTCTTTAGCCAACTTCAACAAGTAAAGAAGTCTAGGAGGAAGAGGTCTTCTGCCAGCTTCGGCCTTCAGCATTGTCAGGGTAGTCTGGGACCTGCTCTGGTGTGTCTCATAAAGAGGATGAAGGAACAGTGAGAGTTGTGTTGACTAGCAGTAGCCTTTCATCTGCTTTGTTGTGAGCCATTTTAGGTGGTCTTTTTTCTGCTATTAAAGGGGAATTCTAACTCCTTCAGTTGATGAGGTGGAGTTTGGGAGGCAGACAGGCCTTGAGGACTTGGTGGGAGTTTGTAATCTGTGGCCATTGTATCTGGGTGGCCTGGCTGAGTTCATCATAAGGGCAGATCTTTAAATTGCCTTCTTTGCTCACCTACTCAAATTGAGTCACCGAGCAGTATTCATTGTAGATGCTTTAACAGGTAGATTATATTGAATCCCATTTAGTAGAAAGATGACTAACAAAAGGGAGTTAGTTGTTTTACTTTTAAAAACTGCTCATGTTCTTGAACTGCAGAAGCATGTGTTCTGTTACTTTTTAAAGTACTGTCATGAATATTTTTCCCTTTTTGGTTTCCCCAGGGCAGTGATGTTCTGGTTCTCGGTTCTAGTACAGCTTTTCTTGCTTGACCTTTAGTCTTTGCCTAAATTCACTTCCAATTCTTCCCTTCCAATCCGCTGACCCAGGACTGGAGTACTAAAACCACACTTTGTTCCCCCTTCTTTTGTTCATCTAACTTAAGAGTGCATGGCAAAAATCTTCCATTGCTTTTAGCTAACCTCTTTACCTTCATGATGTTTCATAATGTGCTACCCTCCCTCTCTCTCCCCCTATTTTTTCCTCCTAAATTAAAACAACAGGAGTCATTTGAAAGAGGCAGCACTGTCAGAATTAGCAAATAAAAATATAGGACACATAGGTAAATTTGAATCTGGATAAACAAATAATTATTTTTTAGTATAAGTATATCTCATGGAATATTTGAGAATACTTACACTAAAAGTTCACAAAGAAAATTCAAATTTAGCTGGGCATCCTGTATTTTATCTAGCAACGCTACATAGGCATATATTTGAAATAAAAATTCGCATTAAACATTATAAAGAAGAAAATTTTAAGTTTATTATATGTTAAATACTTCTAATGCTTTCCTTGCTGAAAAATGTAAGACTGTGGACAAATTGTGAAGCAGTTTGTGTATAAGATTCATATGTTAGCTACCTAATGAAAAGCTTCTATTGGCTATTGGAATCAGCCATTTATTCTAGGAGTCAGCTTTATCTCTTTGCTTTCTAAGAAGATGCTGCTCATTTTGAGGTGAGAATATTTAGTGCAAGCAGTAGACCTTTGTTACACATGATATATCACAAACACCTGTGTCAAAGACAAATGTTGAAGTATTCAACAATTTTTTTCTCATTTAAATTGTGCCCAGCTCTCTTATTCAGCTCAATTTCTTCTGGCATAAAGACTCTTAACACAAACAATTGGATGATGAAGACAGTAAATTCTTGATTGAGCAAAGTTTGTATCTAAGACTAGCTTCCCTCTGTCACCCAGGTTATATGTGGAGTACAAGCTAATTATGTAACTAAATCTTCCTCAGACCACATAAGACTACTCCAAAGCTTAATAAAATGATGCTGTAACGTTTGTTCCATGCTTTGCTTTTTACCAAGCCTGTGTATACATTCTGATTTGATTCTTATGACAGACTATAAGAGAACAGTGATGATTTGTGTCCTCATTTTATAAAGGATAAATTTGAATTTTTGATAGGTGAAATGGCTTGCCTAAGATCAAGCAGTACTTAAATCTTGATCTTAGGCCTTTTGGGCCATTGGTCTTTCCACTACCTGAATTGACTTTTGAATGTAAGTGATTTTGGGATTAGATAGTTTAGGAGTAATTGTACCCGTGTTCCCCTCTGCTAGCTTGGAAAATGAGGAGCTGTTTTCATACCTGTGCATTGTGCTGGAAGAGGTATTTGCATTTGGTTCAGTGCATACCTATAATATACATTGGTTCTTCTTTGGAGAAATAGCTGCTTCCCCTGTACAAACAGCCTTTTCGAATGAAGGGGATCAGCCACCGTTGACCTATGAATTTCAAGTATTGCACTGTCAATGTTTGGGCAGGATTTTTTTGAACATGTGGTTGTACCATAGAGTTATGTAAGCAGAATCTTCTTGGAAATGGCATTCTGCACAACCATAGAGAGAAATACTGCGAAGCTGGGAAGAGAGTCAGTTTTATCAGTGTTTATTGAGTACCTATAATGTGCATTTGTGTATACTGGATGATGTGGATGAGAAAAGGTTTAAGTCCTACTCAGGATCCCTTCCTGCCACAGTACCTTCATTAGCCTGTCTTACCTCTCAGTGCTTGAAACTGCTGGATCATTTTTGATATATTTTATTTCTGATTTGAGACATCATGTCCTTGATTTTGATAAAATATTACCTAAGTAAATATTTTATATTTTATATTTAATGAAAATATTTTTAAAATTTTTATGTACATTCCCCCAACAAAGTTTGAACTCTCTGAGGTTAGGTATCTCATATATATATATATATATAAAATGTCTCATGTACAAAAGAAATCCTTGAAAAATATTGGATTAGCAAATGAATTTGTGGTATTCTTGGGGAACTTGGATTAATAAATGCATAGCATCCCTTGGTTGTTGTATACCTATATTCAAAGGATCCAGTGATAGGTAAGGAGGCTAAAAGAAGCAAAGTGAATTACTGAATTGAACATGGCATACCATCTCAAATTATCCTGGGAAACAAAATGATTGTCTACTTGTTAACCAGATAATGCATTTGATATCATTCAGGCCTTGTACAGGTTCCTTAGTGTATATTCTTGGTCCTTAGAATGAAGTGAGGAGCAGGTACATATTCAGAGATTCATAGTTTGATTGCATGGGAAATGTGTCTTTGGTGATAATAATAGAAAAAACTTTCCTTTATGGGATTAAAAATGATTTCCTAAAAAGTACTTGGATAATTCTAATTGTTCTGGTTTTCATAAATAATTTGGAAAATGCTGTTTGAGACTGTGATTGTTAATCTACTGTGGAAGCCTGTTAATTTCTTTTGACGATTCAAAATGCCTTTCATATATGGGGCAAGAGAACATGGATTGGAAAATGGACAAGAGTAAATAACTTCATTGTAAGCCGCTGGTAATACTTGGTCTGTACCTTTATTCTTTTGTGTTACTTTCTTTCCTCATAGGACTTACCACCTTTTAGCATACTAGTAAGACCAGGGTAATTTGCTCACTTTGTTCCTTGATGTTTATCAAATCATGTTGCTTAAGTTAAAGCTAAAATATATATTTAGTTAAAAAAATTATGTAGATATTTAAGTTAAAAATGTGAATTGACTTACAGAAAAATATTAGGAGCACAATTAAGTAGCAAAAATTATCATATATATATATATATATACATACCTGCTTATATTCACATGTTATATACAGACACACACACACATAGACATATGTAAGTACTAGAGAGGAAACAAAAGAATAAAACAATCTATGTTAAGTATTAAATACTGTGTTAGTACTAAGGATGATAGAAAAAAGTAAAACCTCAGATCCTTGCCCAGACATGCTTATTTGTCTTACATTTCTTACAGCCAGCCCTTCACTGCATGGTGGGTTAACTTAATCAGAATAGACTGTATAAATTGTGGGCCCCAGTGCAGAATGAAAACATGGAGCCCCTTGTACAAAAAGTAGGACAAAAGTGCCATTAAAGGTGTTAAAATATAAACTACTTTTCTTCTAGGGGATCTCTCTCAGCTTTTTATGGTGTTTTAAATTAGCTATTTAATGTTGCTTTGAGTGAGGAAAAATTCAAATTTTAAATTGCTAGCATGAATTTTAGCATCCTTGTTCTGTTGTGCAATGCCAGTTTTAAATGCAGATATGAGAGGATTCAACTTGTATGTAAAATCACCAAATTTATACAGTTTATGTTGTGCCTCATATGCACATAATGTATTTTGTTTTTACCGCACAGTGGAAACACTACATAAAATGAACTCAGTGGTTTTTATCTCACTTTTTGATATGCACACATACAGCTAACACTCCCTACCTTCAGATTATGATGCATAAGGAAGGTCTGAAAGGAAAAAGAACTGTATTGCCCTGTCTTTCCCTTTCCTCCTGTGTCATTTTCAGTGTAAGTGGTTGGCTAATACAGGGAAGTAATATATGTAAGAAAAGGTATGTTAGGATTTCTTGCCATTCATGTTTCTTTTAGAACACAGTTTTCAGCTTTCTGCCTTTTAATTGAAATTTTGGCTTGAAGGGAAGGTATGGGCTCCCAAGGTTGTGTCTTTCCTCTGGCTTCGTTGTAACCATAACACACTTATAGGGTAGTCCCCCCTTTATCCATGGGAAATACATTCCAAGACTCCTAGTGGATGCTGGAAACCACAGATAGTACTGAGCCCTATATATACACTATGCTTTTTCCTATACATAGTGGCTGTGATAAGTTTAATTAGGGACAGTAAGAGATTTAACAACAATAACTGAAACAACAGTTATTAATCATAAACTGTACTAAAATCTATGTGAATGGGGTCTCCCTCTCTCAAAATATCTTACTGTACTATAGTCACACTTTTTATCTGTTGATCTGATAACTGAGATGGCTACTAAGTGACTAATGGCTGAGTAGCATCTATAGCGTGGACATGCTGGACAAAGGGATGATTCATGTCTAGGTGAGACAGAGCAGCACAGGGTCTCATGCCATTCAGAATGGCTCAAAATTTAGAACTTAAGAATTGTTTATTTCTGGAATTTTCCATTTAGTATTTTCAGATTGCAGTTGATCATGGGTGACTGAAATTGTGAAGCTGCAGATAAGGGGGACTGCTGTACTCTTGATTTTTACTGAATCAAATTCTGTGCTTCTGGGGCATCACGAACACTGTGCCAGTGGGGCAGCCAGGAATTCAGTTGCGCCTGTAACATGTATTTTCTCTACTCATGCACGTGTTCCACTGTCTTATCCAACTTAACGTACAAAACAAAGTTCAAAGATAAGATTATAGAGCATTAAACCAAGTGCTGAGGCCTTCCGAGTGCAGGGCCCCGAGCAATTGCACAGGTCACACACCCGTGAAGCTGGCTCTGACCTTAATAGATAAGGAAGCACAGCAGAGACATATGCCGGGCCTGATGCCCTCTCCTTATTTTCACACGGAAGAAAGCATGAATAATCTCTTACTTTCCTTGTTTGAAGCTCAGGCTTCATAAGTAGGAAAGGTTAGAACATCAATCCATTGTGCCTTTCTACCTTTTATCTGTAACTTGCTGAAATGTTTTTTTCCTCCTTCTTCCTTTCTTGTCGTGTTGGACACGTCCTTAATATATCAGTGGCAAGTTTTGTGTCTGAATGTGAACCTGAATTCACATTCAATTTCAATTTCAACCTAAGTGTTGAAATTAAAACAGTGTTTCTGTGTTTAGTTTCTAATGTATTTGGGATACTGGAGTATCTAAAACAGCATTTTAAGAGACTTTAAAAATTTTTAGCCTTTTTTTCTTCCAAATTATACAAGTCATTTTTCTTCCTCTGATTTGTCATCTCCTGAGAAAGTAGGTCTCCCCCCGCCTTTTTTTTCTTGCACATGTTAGATTAGCATCCTGTGGTCCATTGCAACCACCACAGTGGCTAGTAGAAAGTAGAACTTGTAGAAGGTGCAGTTAGGACTGCTATTAAAGTAGCAAAGAACCTTCTTTGCTCTCTCAGATGAGGACCATGAAGTTGAATTTCACATTTGAGGTGGCACTTGATATAGCCTGTCCTTTTTTTTTTTTTTTTTGAGACAGAGTCTCACTTTGTCACCCAAGCTGGAGTGCAGTGGTATGATCTCGGCTCACTGCGACCTTCACCGCCTAGATTCAAGTGATTCTCCTGCCACAGCCTCCCGAGTAACTGGGATTCCAGGTGCATGCCACCACACCCGGCTAATTTTTGTACTTTTAGTAAAGATGGGGTTTCATCATGTTGGCCAGGCTGGTCTCCAATTCCTGACTTCAGCTGATTTGCCCTCCTCAGCCTCCCAGAGCTACAGTCTATATTCTGAAGAGACTCTCTTTTTCTTTTTATTTTTTTGAGATGGAGTCTAGCTCTGTTACCCAGGCTGGTGTGCAGTGGCGTGATCTTGGCTCACTGCAACCTTCACCTCCCAGGTTCAAGCAATTCTCATACCTCAGCCTCCCAAGTCGCTGGGATTACAGGTGCCTGCCACCACAGCAGCTAATTTTTGCATTTTTTAATAGAGACGGGGTTTCACCATGTTGGCCAGGCTGGTCTGAAACTCCTCTCCTCAAAGTATTAGCATATGATAACCCCTTGATTAGAAAAAGAGAGTCTTTGCCAGGTGAGGTGGCTTATGCCTGTAATCCCAGCACTCTGGGAGGCTGAGGCATATGGATCGCCTGAGGTCAGAAGATAAATGTTCTAGAATTTATAAGTTCAGAGAAGTAGCTTAACAGAGTGTAGTGCTTTACAGATCTGCTTGGCTCTGGAATCATATTGACTTCAGGTTGCTGTCATGGCTCTGCAGCATGGGAGCTGGGGAATTCAGTAACTGTACTCAGTGGTTCTCAACCCTGATTGGTATGGTTGAGGAACTTTGAAAAAACACCCTTAGAGATTCGAATTTGTTGCTGTTAGGTGGGGTTTGGACCGACCCTCCCTCCCTTCCTTCCTTCCTTCCTTCCTCTCTCCCTCCCTCCCTCCCTCCCCCCCCCCCCCCCTTTCTTCCCCCCCCTCTCTCTCTCTCTTTCTCTTTCTTCCTTTTTTTTTTTTTAACAGCATCCCAGAGTTAGCAGCCAGGGTTGAGAACACTACTTTATCTCAGAACATCAATATTCTCATTTGTAAGGTAAGAGAATTAGAGTGTATGAGATTGTAGTGAGATCTAGGCAGATGAACACAGCACTTGGCCAGTCAATGTGAGCGACTATTATTGTTAACCACCCTTACTGATTATTTGTTGAGATTGGAAGCTAGATTGGCATTCATTTCTTAAGCTGGAAACCTGTGGTGATTTGTTAGAAATGCTACAAGGAATAGAAATGATTATTTACCCTAAGAAAATGACTTGGATCTCATCAGAATACCATGCCCAACTTCTCTCCTCCCAGGGAGATTGAGTCAGAGAATAGCTGGAATTATACCTGCTTTATGTACAAAGATTATCCCCAGAATAGATACATCTTTGAAGAAGAAGTTGATTTATGCATCTGTGTAATGTTTATTGATACCTATAAGTACTTCTAGACCCTGGGCTGGAGGAACCCATAGATTGATAATGGGATGGAAAAGTAAATATAAATTATAATACAGAATAACAAGTGTTTTGTTAAGGATAACGGAAACTTTAAGCTAAGTAGAAGATAGCCAAGCTGAGAGGGCTGGGTAGGATAGGGAAGGGGGGTATTATTGCAGAGGAAGTTGCAGTTTTAAAGAGATTCAGAGGCTGGACTCAGTGGCTGATGCCAGTAATCTCAGCAGTTTGGGAGACCAGGGAATGAGGATCACATGAGCCCAGGAGTTTAAGAGCAGCCTGGGTAACATAGTGAGAACCTGTGTCCCAAAGAAAGAAAGAAAGAAAGACATGAAGACACACTTGGCATGACTGGGAAACTTAAAGTAGTTTAGCATGTCTGGAGGATACTTACTCCAGAGTTGGGGACAGGGTGCCGAAGATGGTGATAAGAAATGAGGTTAGAACCAACCATAAGCAGGGTCTCAGTCATGGAAGGCCTTATTTGTAGATTGAAACTGATCATTGGATAGCCATTGAATGTTATAAGCAAGGAAGTGACATGCTTAGACTTGCACTTTGGAGATATCACAATCCTACAACAGGCTGAAAGGCTGGAAACATGGAGGCCACTTGGGATGTTGTTAATGGAAGTCCAGATGAGGAGGTCTGAATTAAGGTAGTAGCAGTGGAGTCACAGTGAGGTGGACAACAGATGGCAGAGATTGACAAGGTGGAATTGGTAGGTATCAGTCCCAGGCATTGCATCTATTTTTTTTTTTTTTTTTAATTTTTGGAGACGAAGTCTATCTGTGTCATTCAGGCTAGAGTACAGTGATGAGATCTCAGCTTGTTGCAACCTTTGCCTCACTGGTTAAAGAAAGTCTCATGCGTCCGCTTCCTGAGTAGCTGGGATTATAGGCGTGCACCATCATGCCCAGATAATTTTTTTGTATTTTTAGTAAAGTCAGGGTTTTGTCACGTTGGCCAGGCTAATCTTGAACGCTTGACCTTGGATGTGAGCCATCACACCCAGCTGCTTGCATCTATTTGATATTGGGTATCTAGGATGTGCATCTCTCAACTCATGATGCCTCCCTTCACCTCTAATGGTTCTCTTTTGACTGCAGTCTACCCCCAACCCTTTTTTTTCCCATTTTCATCTTTCACTGAATTCCTCTGTGGATCCATTGATCATGCTTTGCATATGTATTCCTTCTTCCCCATCCCCATTCTTTCTCAATGAGCTTTTTGCTCTCTCTTTTTAAAATCATTACACTTCCATGTCTAGGCTTTGCCAGCATATCAAATAAATATCTATTTGAAAGTCTAGGTGAGCCTTTCTTAAACACTGGATGCTCAGTCTAAGGTATCCATTGTGTTTAAGGAATTACTTTCTCTCCTTTATATCTAAATGGTACTAGTTTAATACTTTTCTGAAGAGAATTGAGAAAAAGTAACTTTGGTCACTTTTTTTTTGGTTCTGTGGTTCAGAAGCGAAATTGTTTCTTGCTCCTGTGTGAGCTAGATTGCAAACTTAGAGCTATGATTTCTGGCATTAAGAGGATTATTATTATTATTATTATTGTTAAATTGATTGTCTCATTACATTATCAACATGAAGCTCATGGACTCAAAAGATTTATGCCCATGTCCTCGTTCCATTTTTGTTTAGAGCATCTGGATTGAAAATGGCTCATAGGTCTCTTTGTGATAGAAGTAGCTTGATAGATAGCCTATGGTTCATCCGTAGAAAATGTTGGCAACTATACATTTATTTTAGCATCATTTTAGGAAGCAGAAAACTAGTGGCCCAATTGAACCTTACAGAGAGAGCATCATTACTTTTCATCACAGGTTCAGACTTTGGGACCCCAGGGCTCTGGAAATGGATCTCTTTGAAGAGGTCAGAACCTCTATGCATTCTCTCAATCAACTTAACTGCATGTAGAGGAGGGAAAGAACATTGTGATTATTCTTGATAGTCTTATAGTAGCATCTAATAGTATGTTAGTAAATAGTTATTCACAACTGGTTGTTCTATTGCTTAGTAATTTTTGATTTTAGATTTATGTTTTGGATATATGTGCGTGCTGACCTTCTGCCTTTTAATAAATCTAGAATTCATTTGATAGTATAAATTAACAAAACCAGTTGTGATAAAAATATTGAATTTTAACTTTAAAAAATATTCAGTGTTTATAAAATGAATTTTTATTGAATAGCTATCAAGGACCAGACTCCAGACTTGGTGCTGTGGGATATTTGATAAGTGTGAGACAGTCTTTTCCTCAAGGAGTTTGTATCCTAGGAGTGGCAGTAATGATAACTGCATAAACCACCGGATTGATCTGGAATTGGATGCAACTTTTACTACAGGAATTGGCATAAGGATGTACACCCTTTTCCAGTCCACACCAATCTAGTAGTATTCACAGGGCTGTGGCAACTTTGAAGTTCCTTCATGAGAAAAACATGTGTTGGTAAGCAGGTATTATCACATCTTCCCTTGCTTTTCTGTTTAAATACAGTATCCTATTCAGATAGGCAAACCTTTGATGTTCTGTTGAGCCAATTCTATGGGCCAGATCACTTAATACTTGGTGTGTTTGAAGGTTGCCCACTGATTCGCTTGGGACTTGTTACCTAGAGGTCCATGGCTCTTAAGTCTTCATTATGTTGTTAGTCCACCTAAATGATCCCCTGACACTTGTTCTAAATATGGTTTTTTTTTGTGTGTGTGTGTGTCTGTTTTTTTTTTTTGCCGCTTAAGGATTTACTGATTTGCCAAATACTAAGATTTGATTGAGCAGAGCATCCTTTTCTACCTCCTTGGGTATATAGGCTGTGATTTATAATGTCTAGTTACTCTATCAATAAATCAGTTAGTGACCATTTTTAGTGTTAAGAGCTTTGAGTATTTAAAGAAATATGTGAAAGGCTTCTGCTACCAGGGAGCTTGCTTCCTTGTGCCTAGTCTAAACCAAAGATCTTCAAAGTTTTTTTATTGTGAACCCCAGTTGGACAAATCTCTTAGAGTAAGCATCTCATTTTAAAGTTTTATGTTTATATTACTGTACTAATATATAGATCAGAAAACACACAGAATTAGAAAGTAATAAAGAATGAGATGCATATATTTATTTACTTTAACTTTTATTTTAGATTCAAGGGATACCCATTCAGGTTTGTTGCCTGAGTACACTGGGTGATGCTGAGGTTTGGGGTATGAATGATCCTGTCAAGCATAGTGCCTGACAGTTTTTCAACTCTTGCCTCCTCCCTTCTGCTTCTGATAGTCCGTACTGTCTGTTGTTGCCATGTCTATTTCTATGAGTACCCAGTGTTTCGTTCCCACTTACAGGTGAGAACATGCTGTATTTGGTTTTCCTGTTACTGTGGTCATTCGCTTAGGAGAAAAACACATTTAACTAGACATTTTAATGTAGTCTTCCTCCTCATTGGAACGTCCTACAGACCACTGGTGTAGGCAGAAAGGCTAGGGGGTGTTTGGGAGAGAGAAATCATCCTTGAGGCATGTGGTGGAAAAGGAGTTGTGTGCAGGACATCACCAGAGAGTCATGGCAGGTCATGGGGAAGATACAGTTGGTACCATCTTTTGGTTCGAGTAGCAGGGAGCCATGGAGCTTCCTAGGGGGAGTCACAAGATAGAATTGGCCTTGTCATAGGTGTCTGCATGAGAGTGGGCTGGGGTAGAGGGTGGGGGGCATGTGTGTGGAGAATGTGAGGGAGACAGGTTGGAATCCTAATTCCACAGTGGAATAGAAAGGCAAAGAGGAGGGTGGTGGCAGGTAGTATAAGGAGGTAGTGAATATGTGGACATTTCCTGCATGACCAGAACTGCTAAGGAGGAAGTGAGTCTTGAAGTCTGCTGGACAATAGTGGTTTGTGGTAGGAGAACCCGAAGGTGGGGGAAGCAGGGAGGGTAAGGACTGGCCAGCCACATCCCAAAACCTTATTATGTCCAGTTTTACTGCAGCTGTTTTATGACTACAACATTTTTGTTCAGGAAATGATTTATTTACCCCCACATCTTTTCTTTTAGATTAAATGACAAGGACCAGTCCTCATATCCAGGGTCAAAGCTAATGTCTGAGGAGGTGAAAAATGCCTTCCTTATTTCATTGTCTCCCTTGATAGTGGCACCTCCCTTTCACTCTCCTGTAGGAGAGAGATGTCTAGCTACTGCCTAAGCAGCACAGTGAAAATCGATGGTTCTTGAGGCTTCCAGAAGTCAATCTGGCATAAGAAGTAAAGAAGAAGCCACATAACTCTCTGAGAGGCAGAATTTCTTCCCTTGGACAGAATAGAACTTTTAATTGAATCCAAATCACATCTCTCTTCCTATGAATGCTGGAGAGCAGTACATTTTTAACTAGGAAGAGCATCAATTATGTATTAGCCAAGATACTAATTTACCCTGAATGTGTGTCTTAGAGCTGGCTTTCATCTCTGCATAGCCACTGATGTAATGCCATTGTATTTCTACACTCAACCAGTCACTCTTAAGATAGGGTGTCCTGCTACTGAAAAGAGGGGAAAGTAGATGGATTGCTATTGCTGTGGCTCTTTTTGTGCTCTTACATCTGAGGGCCCTTTGGGATACCTCCTTAGGATAGGAGAGCTGTTCACTCACCTTTGTGCTTTGAGATGCAGACTGGGTCTTGTCCTTTGCACTCAGATGCTGCTGCTTTATCAGTTATTTGGTATTATTGTGTTCCAGGATGAATCTCTGGAACTCTCAGTCATAGATATTTGAGACTTTCAGAGTGTGTGTGTGTGTGTGTGTGTGTGTGTGTGTGTATGTGTGTGTTTGAGACAGGGTCTTACTCTGTCACCCAGACTGGAGTGCAGTGGTGTAATCTCAGCTCACTGCAGCCTCCCTGCATTCTGGGCTCCAGTCATCCTTTCAATTTATCCTTCCAAGTAGCTGGGATGAGAGGTGTGTACCACCATGCCTGGCTATTTTTTTTTTTTAACTTTTCTGTAGAGACAGGGTTTTGCCATGTTGCCCAGGCTGATCCTGAACTCCTGGGCTCCAGTCATCTGCCTACCTCAGCCTCCCAAAGTGTTGGGATTGCAGGCATGAGCCACCGTGCCTGGACTGAGATTTTGAATGCTTGCCTCCAGAAAATGTTGGCAGTTTCTGTGGCCAATTATTTCCTCACCAGTAATATATTTTGCTTATTCCTGGAGTACTGATTGTAATGATGGCCAAAGTGGACTGAGCATTTCCTAGATCTTGACACTCTTCTAAGCACTTCATATTTATTAACTTATTAAACTCTCTCAAAAATCCCATGAGGTAAATACTATTATCATCCCTATGTTACGGATATGGAAAAGGTTACGTAACTTACCTAGTGAGTGTAGCATAGTCTCTGGTATAAAAGGCTGATTCAAACACCTGCCTTGCCACTGGGAATCATGGCCCTCGATCCCTTCCTGTGAAAAATTGATTTTTATTTTTTTTTTTGAGACTGGGTCTTACCCTGTCACTCAAACAGGAGTGCAGTGGTGTGATCATAGCTCACTGCAGCCTTGACTTCACAGGCTCAGACAGTTCTACCATGTCAGCATCCTGAGTAACTGGGATCACAGCCATATACCCCCACACTTGGATAAACTTTTAATTTTTTATAGAGGCAGGGTCTCGCTATGTTGCCCAGTGTATTAGTCCATTCTCACACTGCTATGAAGAACTAACTGAGACTGAGTAACTTACAAAGAAAAGAGTTTTACTTGGCTCATGGTTCCATAAGCTGTACAGGAAGCCTGGCTGGGGAGGCTTCAGGAAACCTTCAGTCATTGTGGAAGGTGAAGGGGAAGCAGGCATATCTTATATGGCCCGGGCAGGAGGAAGAAAGTGGGAGTAGGGGTGCCACACACTTTTAAACAACCAGATCTCCTGAGAGCTCACTCAGTATCATGAGAACTGCAAGGGGAAAATCTGCTCCCCGATCCAATCACCTCCCACCAGGCTTTACTTCCAACATTGGGGATTACAATTCAATATGAGGTTTTGATGAGGACACAAAGCTAAACCATATCACCCAGCCTGGGAAAATGGATTATTAATAGTACCTGCTTACAGGATTGTGGTGGGCATGTGACTCTGGCAGGTGATAAGCTCTTCATTAGCATTTACTACCACAGTGAACACCATCATCCTCATCGTCATCATCATAATTATCTATCCAGAGAATTATATGAGATGCTTCAAACCACTGACTAAGGCAATCTCAAAGGATAATTTGCCTCAGGTGTCAGAATTGTTTAGCTGTACTTGCCTTTCCTTGCAAATATAATGGCAGAAAAGAGGAAAATTTAGACATTTTGAGCCTTTTCCAAGCAGGAAGTCAGGTAAGATATTTTCAGATAGATAATTTGTTTTCTCCTTGTGCTCTTCTTATCACCCCCTTTCTCTCTCCCTCCCACCTCTGGGGAGCCTGGATGAGGGTAGATGAAGTGGAGGAGAGAGTGGTAACAATAGTGGTAAAAGAAAAAGTAACCACCAAACATGTGTACAGAACCACTCCAGCATTTAATTAAAGCCTGCAGCCCTTTGTCAGCCAGAAGCTCCTCTCATGGTGAGAGAGGCAGAGAGCCTTGTCACTGTCTCTAGAATTATTTGTATAATTCAGCAGCTGTTTCCCTCAGATGCTTACCACACGAGGTTGGATTATAAAGACGTATGAGTAGAATTGCCAAGGTTCAGACACTTGCGTTCACTGTTGAGCTGAGAGCCACTTAGGCTGTTCTTGTACAAATGCATTAGATTATGGTTAAGCAGCTTATGGACATAAAAACACATTAGAACTTTACAGCACTCTATAAATTATAGTTTTTGCAGCATTCACAGCCACAATGCTAGGTAATTACATTCATTAATCTACTAGTAAGAGCACATAAAGTTGCCTCCCAAACGGTACTGTATATGTCAGTGCTCAGCTAGGAAGGAGAGTTTTGTCCTCTCCTTTTTCCCCATCTTTCCCTGTTCTATTAAGCCTTGTGCAGAAATATTTTTGATGTTACATTGAGGGGTTCCCTAAAAGAGTCCACAAACCCAGTTTTTTTAAATTGGTTAGGCTCCGGCAGGATGCCGTTCAGGTAATATTTTCATGTTGAGCTGCACCTAGTAACTATTTGGTATGCACTTATTTTCTTTTTGGAAATGGAGAGATGGCTCATTTGGAAAGCTAGCAGGGCTAAAGCAGTTGAAAAGAGATTTATGATAGAATCAGTGGTAAACGCTTTTTCAGACCGCCTTTTTGCCTGTCTCTGGGAGCAATTAACATGGTGGTCCTTTTAATTTTGGATCTATCAAGAGTACAAAGTGTTGCTCTCTTCCCATGCCAAACTTTGCTAAAGTTTCCATCTTTCCATATGGTGTTAGGAAATGCCTCCCCCCACAGCCGTCTCTCAGAACTTTCTCTTATTTGCTCGTCTCATAAATTATAGAAGGCAGATTTAGGAAGAAATGCTGAAACTTTATATGGTGCTAGTATTTCAAGGAGCAAATTGTACTTTCTTTGCAGTATTTCTCAGGTTAAATAGACCAAGTAGGCTGGGCACTGTGGCTCATGCCTGTAATTCCAGCACTTTGGGAGGCCAAGGCAGGTGGATCACTTAAGTTCAGGAGTTTGAGACCAGCCTGGCCAATATGGTGAAATGCCATCTCTACTAAAAATACAAAAATTAGCTGGGCGTGGTGGCGCATGCCTGTAATCCCACTACTCAGGAGGCTGAGGCAGAAGAATAGCTTGAAACTGGGACGCAGTAGTTCCAGTGAGCCGAAATTGTACCACTGCACTCCAGCCTGGGCAACAAGAGTGAAACTGTCTCAAAAGAAGAGAAATAGATCAAGTGATAGGCTGGGCATGCTGGCTCATGCCTGTAATCCCAGCAGTTTGGGAGGCTGAGGTGAGAGGATCGCTTGAGCCCAGGAGTTTGAGACTGGCCTAGGCGACATAGTGAGATCCCATCTCAGTGTGATAAATAAGTAAAGAATTTTTTAAAAAAGTAAAAAATAGACCAAATAATACAGCCATCTTAAAAATGAAACCAAACATGGAATAGAGAAGTATGGTAACATTCAACCCCAAGGCACACAATAAGTCCTGGATCATGCTCAGACTGCATTCCAGGCTTCTGCATTGAGTTCTATTCACGTGAATGAGGACATGAATGCTGGAGCCCAGCAGGTCTGTGTTGAGTCCTGGTATTGTCTTTCCATAGCTATGTGACCTTGGGAATATTAATTAATAGTAATAAAAATAATTAACTTTGATTGAACTACTAATATATTCTAGGCATTATATTATCTAATAGTTGCTTTATAAGTTAGGTGATATTATAAGTTCCATTTTATAGATGAGAAAACTGAAGCTTCACAGGATATTGTGGTAATTAAAAGAGGTATTATAAATAAAATATCCAGTATGTTGCTTGGCACATTCAGTGACACTCAGTAAACCACAATCTTAGGGGGAATATATGGAGAATAGATCCCACATTATTCCTCCAATGCCAAATGTAACCTTTTAGAATGACTAACAGTTTCCCTTTTTAATGACTAAAGGTATGATTGTATCAGTCAGGAAGAGGAATTCCTCACATAATTTCTTTGTAATTTATTTACGATCTATGCCAGAAAATATCCTAAGCACTTTCCCCAGATTTCATTAAACTTTTTACTCCTGTATTCCAGGAGAAGATGGAGGCTTAGAAGGGCCAAGGCATTTGTTCAAGTTCGTAAAGCCAGAAAGTGGGAAGGCCAGTTCTTAGACTGAGATGTAACCACCACCAATAAAGAGTACGGACAGCCTTGAAGTGGTCTGTTTTTCTTGGAATGAAGTTTCTATGGTGGGCAGTAATCTAAGAAACTGATTGGATTTTTAAGGGAGGCTGAATTTAAGAAGGCTTGACTTTGTCTACTTCAAAGCAGCCTCAGCTTTGGGGTGGAGCATAGGGTTCCTATTTTTTTTCTTCAGCAGGCAGGAAGATATTCTTATTCCCAAAGAACTGAGAAGTATTTGGGACTATCCATAGTACTCAATGGTGCTGTAAGGTTAGGTAACTGTTGAGGAGAAAACTGATTGCTCTGTGTAAATCAGTATGCTGATGAGGGAATGATAAAACTACAGGGTCGTGTCAGCGTCAGCATCTTGTTTCCAGCCCAGCTCTTCTCCCTCTTGACAAAACAGCTGTCATATTGGATTACTGCTGAAATCACCAGAGTCTGCTGGTCATCAGAGCAGGGTCAAAATCATCTTTGGGACAAAGTGTGCTAGCAATAAGATAGAAACTGGACATGGGAAAAAGGGAAATCTCCCTCAAACATGCTGCCATCCAAGGTACAGTTTAAACCACAGGCTCAGTATTTGCTCCCAAACTGATTTCCCGACAAACCCATCTGCTCATGTACACACCCTTCCAACCTCACACAGCAGGCCTGGCCTTTATAATTTCAGGTCCTGCAGAGCTGTTCTCTCTCACTGTGCTGTCGATGTCAGTTTTAACAGCTGCCGTGTGTATTGACTCCTCTGCCGATTACAAGTATGTGCGGTGGCCAGTTTGTTTAGTCAGTTGTTTTCATAGGCTGTGATGGGGATTTCACCTTTATAAATGTAATTTGCTGAGCCTTTGGTGACATCAAGAAATCCTCCTGGGATGGAGAAGGGTTGATTTCCCTACATCCAGATGACATCCTCCAGACCACTTCCTTACGTAGGACCAAAAGCCAATGTCACAACAAATGCTTCTTTGTGAGAGCATGGAAGGAAATGGTTTAACGTGTGTTATCTGTGGATACAGTTTCTAAGACAGACACTTGTGAGGATGTATAGGCATGCTTTAGACATGGATGGAATGAGTTATATACTTAGTGATTCAAAACTCTGCTGAGCTCATTGGGACATCTCTTAGAGATAAACTAAAATGCTACTCCTGAAAAATGAGAGGACATTTTCAGAAAGCATCCTTACTGTTCTCAGCAAATCTTTTTGGCTTATGTTTTTATATAGCAGTCATTTTCTCAAATCACACATCTCTGTTGCCTATTAGATAAACACAGAAAGCATAGATTATGAGTTAAAAGTATCGACAGCATTTCAAGTGCTATCAGAGAACATTTAATTCAGTTTAATTTTGTGATAAATCTCATGTTTAATCCTCTGGTTACCCTATAATCATGTCTCTATTGATCTTTTCTGAATGACTGCCTGCAGTTTAATAAACTTTACCATTAACCCAGAGCTTCTAAAAGGAAGATTGATTCTGTTATCAAACCTGATGGAACCAATAAGCACCTAAACATCACTAAATCTGTCTATAGGAAGCTTTGGTGTAGAGACAAGCCTGTGGCTTGTTCAAGAAACGAGGTAAAAATCTGGACATCGTTGCATGACCTAATTGCCTTACAGCATCTGATTCCCTTGTGCAAACTGACACTGCCTTTCATCTTTCAAGTCATTGTAGTTGCCAACTGAAAGGACAGACAGTCTCTTCTCTTGCCTCAACCGTAATTGTAGGGTCTAATTTATTCTCACTGCAGATACAGCTTGAAGAGTTTATTTGGTCTGTTTCTCAGGTCACTGGATACATCTTAAGCACTTTTCTGTGTCTCTGAAAACCTACATGATAGTTTTTGTTTTATTTTTACGTATACGATGCTAAGGGAAAGAAAATTCTGTCTGGATAAATCCTGAAATAGAAGACTGGGGGTGAAGATTGAGAGAGAGGGAGGGCAAGTACAGAGTCAGCTGTGTGAACAAGCTCTAAGACTTGAAAAACTTTCCATGAAACCCATATGTGTTTCTCATATAGTGGTAGGTTATTTGCAATATGTGCTGAACAGGAATTTCTACTTTTTGTGCCTGCGAGTATTTATAGCTTTCATCATTATTCATTAATATTTATTGAGTCACATAGGCAGAACATATGGAATTCAGGGTTTGCAGTATATTTACAACTTCTTATTTTTTTTAAGGTCAGAGAGATGTTATTCCCTGTCACTTTTCACCTCTGCAATAAAACAGTGAACGTTGTCAGTTTTGCAGAAAAGCTAAAGCTTTCATTTCTGTCCAGATTTTTATTGACAGTGTGATTTTTTTCAGAAGGAGTTCACATAATTGACTTAGGAGGCATAGCCTTTCCCTAATCACACTTTGGGGGCGGGGGAAGTGAAGGTGCATGGAAGGATTTTTATAATGAGACAATAGTAAATTTTAATTTAAAATTTCCATCCAATAAAAGACCATAATCTTGGCACTTAGAAATAAATCTGTAATGATGTGGTGTTAGGCAATGGAGGAAGGATGAGAGCCAAGGGACTCTGGGTGTGTTGCCAGTTGCTGAGTTTCTCACTTTGGAAAGTCACTTGTTTACCAAGCCTTAGTTTCCGCATGTATAAAATCAAAGTGATGGTACCTGCCTAGAGAGCTATTAGAGAATTCAACGAGGTGATTATTTTAAAAGATAACATAAACCTTTTTAAATGCTGAGTTGTTGTGCAGATATTAGTGATTATGAAAAAGATAAATTAGTCCTTGCTTTATATTCAGAAGTGGTCTGACCTTTCAGTAAATTATGATTAGTTCTCAAATCAAAACCCAGTTAGAACAAAAGAGCTTGAAGAGTATATATTACGTAAGAGAAGTCTCACAGAGATATTTAAAAGGCTGGAAAATGTGCTCAGGAGGCAAATCCTCAACCGAATTGATGAATTCTGTGTTACATCTGTTGATCATTTTCTGTGTGCTAAATAGCCTCCCAGGAGGATGACATTAGAGAGATTGAAGGAACCTAAGAGGAGGATCCTATATTTATGGGTACTGAGGTAGATTGGTCTCTGCCCTTGAGAAGCCAATCAAAATTAGGTTGAGAAATGATGTAGCAATTGTTTGTGGCATACTAACAGGCATATATGCACTTGTTGTTCATTCTCTATGCCACTGCTCTGTAAAAGAAAGAATGCCTGCATATCTTCAATGGGAAGTTGACAACAGTTTCTGGAAAGTTGGAAAAAAGTTGTAGAATTGGCCAGGCATGGTGGCTTACGTCAGTAATGCCAGCACTTTGGGAGTCCAAGGTGGGCAGATCACGAGGTCAGGAGATTGAGACCGTCCTGGCTAACATGGTGAAACCCCATCACTTTAAAAATACGAAAAATTAGCTGGGTACCGTGGCATGCACCTGTAGTCCCAGTTACTCAGGAGGCTGAGGCAGGAGAATCGCTTGAACCTGGGAGGTGGAGGTTGCAGTGAGCCAAGATCACGCCGTTGCACTCCAGCCTGGATGACAGATCGAGACTCCATCTTAAAAAAAAAAAAGTTGCAGAATCATTTCATAATTCTTTAGAAACATGACAAAGCTACTTGAAAAACTTGAGTCGTAAAGGAACTGTCTCACATATATATATGCACACTTCCTGATATGCTATGTAAAACTGCATTTGTATTCAGAGCCACATAACACAAATTTTGCCAGAAGTTGCTTTTTCTGCCACAGAATAGTCCTGAACATTAAATTGCCTTTCATAAAATTGTTTCTTGTCTGCTGAGTGGACAGAATGTTCCTCTCTTTCCTACCTTTCATGTCATTTTGTTTTCCTAACTGGGCCATTCTGGGAAGTAGTTTTTTACTTCTAGCCACCACCCCTGCTTCTAGGACAACACAACCAACCTTAACCAAAGTCAAATATCAAGATGTTCTCTGCTGTCTGTTAATGCAGATGTGACTTCTTTTTGTGTGTGTATGACAGGATCTCATTCTGGAACTGAGGCCAGATTGCAGTGGTGTGATCATGGCTTACCGCAGGCTCAGTCAGTCCTCGTGCCTCAGCCTCCTGAATAGGTGGGACTAAAGGCGCACACCACCACGCCCAGCTAATTAAAAAAAATATTTTCTAGAGACTGGGTCTCCCTGTATTGCCCAGGCTGGTCTTGAATTCCTGGGCTTAAGCCGATCCACCTGCCTTGGCCTCCTAAAGTATTAGGATTACAGGTGTGAACCACCGTGCACAGCCAGATTTGATTTCTTAAAAGGTGGAGCTAGAAATACTTACTGGTGGTCTTCCTGGGGCTGTGTGTGGTGGCTCATGCCTGTAATGTCAACGCTTTGGGAGGCTGAGGTAGGTGGATCACTTGAGGTCAGGAGTTTGAGAGCAGCCTGGTCAACATGGTGAAGCCCCGTCTCTACTAAAAAATACAAAAAATTAGCCGGGTGTGGTGGCATATGCCTGTAATCCCAGCTACAGGGGAGGCTGAGACAAGAGAATTACTTGAATTCAGGAAGTGGAGGTTTCCGTGAGCTGAGATTGTGCCGTT
>PVKP010031729.1:0-26679 GCA_004027715.1 Plecturocebus donacophilus | reverse complement strand
GATGTGCCTGGGCACAGTGCGTCATACCTGTAATCACAGCACTTTGGGAGGCCAAAGCTGGAGGATCACCTGAGATCAGGAGTTCGAGACCAGCCTGACCAATGTAGTGAAACCCTGTCTCTACTAAAAATTAAAAACATTAGTGGGGCATGGTGGCACGCGCCTATAATTCCAGCTACTCCGGAGGCTGAGGCAGGAGAATCACTTGAACCTGGGAGGCAGAGGTTGCAGTGAGCTGAGGTCATGCCATTGTACTCCAGCCTGGGCATCAGAGTGAGACTCTGTCTCAAAAAAGGAAAGAATGTGATGGCGGCATTACCCACAGGGGTGACAGCTGCTAACCAGGCCCTCGTGCCGCGTGGTCCTCTGGGTGCTGCCCTCTCGCGCTGGCCAGGGTGATGCAGGTTTCTCTTTCTTGCCTGGTCCTGACCTACAGCTCTGCCATGTGCCTGTTACTCTCCATATAATCCCTGGGTGGGTTCCCAGGGGTGTTCGTGTTCCCCAAGGGTCACGCAGGGAGGCAGGATTTGACTCTAGGACGGCCTGATTGCCCCACAGGCCAGCGGAGCTTACACCACCGTGGCGACACCCTGGAGACCCTGGTCCTCCTGAACCCGTCAGACAAGTCCTTGTGTGATGAGGTAGGGCATGGCTGGCATCCTGGAGGGGGCGGGCACCCTGGAGGGGGCGGGCATCCTGGAGGGGGCGGGCATCCTGGAGGAGCGGGTTGCTGGGACCAGTGCCCTTGTCTTCATGCTGCCCCAGCTCCTCTCGAGGCACCCACACCCCCTTCCTCGCCCAGAAGCCTTCCCTGTGGCTCCAGCCTTTGCTTCTTCCCTCCTCTGGGGCGGGAGCAGAAAGGGCTGGAGTTTGGGAAGGAGGGGAGGGTAAGCACTCACAGCTCAGGGCCCAGGACAGCGTGGGGCTGGAGGTGGGAGGGCCAGAGCAGACTGTGTCCCGTGGGTTCCCTCTGGCTAGGCCTCAGCAGTTGTCTGAATTGAGTTACTAATGTGAACTGGCTTGTAGCTATCTTACTCTTCTACCAATCATACATCAGAAAGATGAACTAGACAGAGGCCTGGGGCATCCCACTACAGACCTTCTTACAGGTTGATTTCTCGGATCAAAACTTTTCTCTTTTGTTCCCTTGAGGGGCTCTCAGTTTTTAGGAGACAGAGCCAGGCACAGATACCCCCAGCCCTGTGGCATCGGGGCTGGGCTGGAGGGAGAGGTGAACTTGAGAGAGCCCAGAAAGGGCAGGGAGTGCTTTCAGGAGGGACACTAGAGCTGGGCTTTGTAGGATGAATAGGAGTTTGCTAGGGGGCGGGGCCCAGCAGGAGACCTGGAGACTGCCCTCTTAGCTAGTTGAACACTGGGCTGGCCATGGGATGCGGACAGGAGAGGGGTGGTTATGTATCAATTCGAGGCTACCCCAAAGAGGACTACTGGATACGTCACTGCACAGAATGGGGCATTTAGTGCTCACCCCCTCCCTCAGCTCCGGAACCTTCTGTTGGACCCTGCTTCTCACAAGCTGCTGGTGTTGGCTGGGCCCTGCCTGGAGGAGACGGGGGAGCTGCTGCTACAGACAGGGGGCTTCTCGCCCCACCACTTCCTCCAGGTCCTGAAGGACAGAGAGGTGAGCCACCCCTTTGCCATCCCACACTTCCCCGCCTCTGAATCCTGGCTTGTCTACATCAGGCTGTGTGGCCCCAGCCACCTCTGTAAGATGGCAGTGGTGACACGTGCCTCCTGGCTGTCAGGGGTCGGTCCCGTTGCCCATGAAAGAGTGTGAGCCGGGTCTGTAGATCAGCAGATGCACCTGTGGCCTGATGTGGGATGGAGCCAAATGGGTCCTTTCTGGTGCCTGCAGTCTGGGTAGGACACACAGGCACAAATCTGCAGCAGACTACGTCTTCTTCACATTGTAGTAGGGCACTTAAAAGAGATGAGAAGCCGGGTGTGTGGCTCAGGCCTGTAATCCCTGCACTCTGGGAGGCCGAGGCAGGCGGATCATGAGGTCAGGAGTTCGAGACCAGCCTGGCCAACATAGTGAAACCCTGTCTCTACTAAAAATACAAAAAGTTAGCTGGGTGTGGTGGCAGGTGCCTGTAATCTCAGCTACTCAGGAAGCTGAGGCAGGAGAATCGCTTGAACCCAGGAGGTAGAGGTTGCAGTGAGCTGAGATTATGCCATTGCACTCCAGCCTGGGCAGCAAAGCGAGACTCCATCTCAAAAAACAAAGAGAAAAGGTTCAGTAGACAGAGGTGGGGGCATGGAGGGTCTCCTTGGAGGGAGCTGTGCTCTGGGAGGAGAGAAAGGTAAGCTAAAGGCCATGGGGCAGAGAGGCATTTGAAGTGGAGGGAGAGGCAGGAGGTGAGGCCAGACCATAGCACCTCGTGGGGCTGGGGAGGGTTAGGTTTTGGTGGGAGGGTCCTGAGAAGCAGGCCTGGGGTGAAGGATGAGGATGTCCTCGCCCAGTTTTCCCACTGGGCAGGATGTTGCCTGGCTCTGGGTGGCCCCTTACACTCCCTTCCATGCAGATCTGGGACATCCTGGCCACCACGCCCCCACCTGCGCAGCCGCCAGTACTCACCATCACCTGCCCAACCTTCGGAGACTGGGCCCAGCTGGCACCTGCTGTGCCCGACCTCCAGGGGGCGCTCCATCTGCGGCTGAACCCCCCGGCGCACCTGCCCAACTCTGAGGGCCTGTGTGAGTTCCTGGAGTACGTGGCGGAGTCTCTCGAGCCGCCGTCCCCCTTCGAGCTACTGGAGCCCCCCACTACCGGGGGTTTCCTCAGGCTGGGCCGGCCCTGCTGCTACATCTTCCCTGGAGGCCTCGGGGACGCCGCGTTCTTTGCCGTCAATGGCTTCACCGTGCTGGTAAACGGTGGCTCGAACCCCAAGTCCAGCTTCTGGAAGCTGGTGCGGCACCTGGACCGCGTGGATGCCGTGCTGGTGACTCACCCAGGCGCCGACAGCCTCCCCGGCCTCAATAGCCTACTGCGGCGCAAACTGGCCGAGCGCTCCGAGGTGGCTGCTGGTGGGGGCTCCTGGGATGACAGGCTGCGCAGGCTCATCTCCCCCAACCTGGGGGTGGTGTTCTTCAATGCCTGCGAGGCTGCATCTCGGCTGGCTCGCGGCGAGGACGAGGCGGAGCTGGCACTGAGCCTCCTGGCGCAGCTGGGCATCACGCCCCTGCCCCTCAGCCGCGGCCCGGTGCCGGCCAAGCCAACCGTGCTCTTTGAGAAGATGGGTGTGGGCCGGCTGGACATGTATGTGCTGCATCCGCCCTCCACTGCCGCCGAGCGCACGCTGGCCTCCGTGTGTGCCCTGCTGGTGTGGCACCCTGCGGGCCCCGGCGAAAAGGTGGTGCGCGTGCTGTTCCCCGGCTGCACCCCGCCCGCCTGCCTCCTGGACGGCCTCGTCCGCCTGCAGCACTTGAAGTTCCTGCGAGAGCCTGTGGTGACACCCCAGGACCTGGAGGGGCTGCGGCGAGCTGAGAGCAAAGAGAGCGTGGGCTCCCGGGACAGCTCGAAGAGAGAAGGCATGCCCGCTGCCCACCCTAGACCTGGCCTAGAGCGCCCTGGGGTGGCCCGGAAGGAGCCGGCACGGGCTGAAGCCCTGCGCAAGACTGAGAAAGAAGCCAGGACCTCCCGGGAAGTGAAGAAGGAGCCCAAGCCCAGCGTGCCCCGGACCCAGCCTCGGGAGGTGCGCCGTCCGACCTCTTCTGTGCCCAGCCTCAAGAAGACTGGTGCCCAGGCAGCACCCAAGCCCCGCAAAGCACCCAGCACAGCGCCCAGCACATCCCACTCTGGCTTCCCGCCGGTGGTAAATGGACCCCGTAGCCCGCCTGGTCTTCGATGTGGAGAGGCCAGCCCCCCAAATGTGACCGGTGGCTCCCCGGCCTCCCAGCTGGTGGCCACGCCCAGCCTGGAGCTGGGGCCCAGCCCGGCTGGGGAGGAGAAGGCGCTGGAGCTGCCACTGGCCGTCAGCTCAATCCCAAGGCCACGCACACCCTCCCCTGAGTCTCGCCGGAGTCCCGCAGAGGGCAGCGGGAGGCTGTCGCTGAGCCCACTGCGGGGTGGGGAGACTGGGCCTGACGCCTCCCCAACGGTGACCACGCCCACGGTGACCACGCCCTCACTGCCCGCAGAGGTGGGCTCCCCGCACTCCACGGAGGTGGACGAGTCCCTGTCTGTGTCCTTCGAGCAGGTGCTGCCGCCACCTGCCCCTGCCAGTGAGGCCGGGCTGAGCCTCCCGCTGTGTGGCCCCCGGGCGCGGCGCTCCGCCTCCCCGCACGATGTGGACCTGTGCCTGGTGTCACCCTGTGAGTTTGAGCATCGCAAGGCGGTGCCCATGGCGCCAGCACCTGCGTCCCCCGGCAGCTCCAATGACAGCAGCGCTCGGTCACAGGAGCGGGCAGGGGGGCTGGGGGCTGAGGAGACGCCACCCACATCAGTCAGCGAGTCCCTGCCCACCCTGTCTGACTCAGACCCTGTGCCCCTGGCTCCCGGTGCCGCAGACTCAGATGAGGACACAGAGGCCTTTGGAGTCCCTCGCCATGACCCTTTGCCTGACCCCCTCAAGGTCCCCCCACCACTACCTGACCCATCCAGCATCTGCATGGTGGACCCAGAGATGCTGCCCCCCAAGACAGCGAGGCAGACGGAGAACATGGGCCGCACCCGGAAGCCGCTGACACGCCCCACCTCACGTGCTGCCACCCCCAAAGCCACTCCAGTGGCTGCTGCCAAAACCAAGGGGCTTGCTGGTGGGGACCGGGCCAGCCGGCCGCTCAGTGCCTGGAGTGAGCCCAGTGAGAAGGGAGGCCGGGCACCCCTGTCCAGAAAGTCCTCAGCCCCCAAGACTTCCACTCGAGGCCCATCGGGTGAGTACTGGAGCTGGGACCCTAGGCTAGGTTGGCAGCAGCTAGCTCAGGCTGGAGAGGGCATAGCTCATCCTCCTGTTCTTACTTGTTGTTTTTTATTTTTAAAAGAGATGGTCTCACTGTCTCCCGGGCTGGAGTGCAGTGGTGCAATCACAGCTCGCTGCAGCCCTAACCTCTGGGGCTCAAGCCACCCTCCCACCTCAGCCTCTCCAGTAACTGGGACTACAGGCACGGCCACCACGCCTGCTTCATTTTCACATTTTTGGTAGAGAGGGTCTCACTGTGTTGCCCAGGCTGATTTCAAATTCCTGGCCTCAAACTGTCTGCCCACCACACTCTCCCAGAGTACTGGGATTCCTGGCATAAGCCACAGTGCCCTGCCAGTCCTCCTGTTCTTTTTTTTTTTTGAGACAAGAGTTTCACTCTGGTCACCCTCACTAGAGTGCAATGGCGCAATCTTGGTTCACTGCAACCTCCATCTCCTGGGTTCAAGAGATTTTCCGGCCTCGGCCTCCCAAGTAGCTGGGATTACAGGTGCCCACCACCACACCCAGCTAATTTTTGTATTTTCAGTAGAGACAGGGTTTCACCATGTTGGCCAGGCAGGTCTCAAACTCCTGACCTCAGGTGATCCACCTGCCTCGGCCTCCCAAAGTGCTGGGATGACAGGCGTGAGCCACTGCGCCCGGCCATGTCCTCCTGTTGTTAACTGCCTGTGTGACCTCAGCAGTGCCCACACCTCTGGGGCTCAGTGTCTCCTGTGAAAGGCAAACTGACCTTGGTGCTGAAGCACTTGCCGTTCTGAGGTGCCTGGGCAGCGCCCTGGGTGGAAGCTCGGTGAGCACGTATGCTAGTTGTGGGTTTCTAGAAGCCACGGTAAGTAAAATGAAACAGTTGAAACTTTAAATAGTGCATTTTATGTAACTGATTGGTTAGGAGGACCTAGCCTTCGGTTGTACTCATAGCAGAGCAAAATCAGCACAGAGAAAAGGCATGTAGGGTGAAGTCCAAAGGAAACAAGGCAGAAGCTTCCAGAATTCTCTCCCAGTGGGGCTGCATACTACAGGCTCCATTTCTCCAGTAACAAGTTGTAACAATGTGTCATGGAAGCTGATTAGAGACTCAGCATGCCCAAGTTCTTATTGGGCCAGTTACATAGGCATCCTCTGCCTGGCACAGAGATTCTAGAAACCCCCAAAAAGGGGAGATCAGGTGTGTGGTCCAGTCCAGGCACAGGGAGCCCCTCTCAGACAGTGAATAGTGGGACCCCTCCTCCTGAGATCCAGATTTCCAGACACCAGCCAAAGGTTCACATTTTAAGCAGGCCTTGCCAAGGGGAGGGTCTCTGGCCTGCTGCTGGTGCTTTTTTTCTTGTGTGTTTTTTTTTTTTTTTTCCTGAGACAAGGTCTCATTCTGTCATCCAGGCTGGAGTGCAGTGGCTCAAACAGGGCTCACTGCAGCCTCGACCTCCCAAACAGCTGGAACCAAGTAACCCTCCCACCTCTTCAACAGCTGGAACCACAGATGCACACCATCACGCCCAGCTAATTTTAAAATTTTGCATAGCACCAGGGTCTCACTGTGTGGCTCGGGCTGGTGTTGAACTCCTGAGTTCAAGCGATCCTTCGGCCTCAGCCTCCCAAAGTGCTGGGATTATTGTCATGAGCTGCCACGCCCAGGCTCAGTGTTTAATTTTGGATGAACTGCCAGACCCTTTTCCACAGCAGCTGCTTGCCACTAGCCAATCTAAAGGGTGTGAGGTGGGATCGCATTGTAGTTTCAGTTTCCATTTCCCTAATGATTAGTGATGTTGAGAATCTTTTCATATGCTTATTGGACATTCATCTTCTTTAGAGAAATATTAAGTCCTTTGCTCAATTTTAAATTTTATTTTTTAGAGACAGGGTCTTGCTCTGTCACCCATGCTGGAGTGTGGTGCAAACCGCTCACTATAGCCTCGACTTCCTGGGTTCAAGCAATCCTCCCACCTCAGCCTCCCAAGTGGTTGGGACTACAGGTGCATGCCATCATGCCTGGCTAATTTTTTAATTTTTGTAGAGATGGAGTCTCACTCTGTTGCCCAGACTGATCTTGAACTCCCAGCCTCAAGCGATCCTCTCGCCTTGGCCTCCCAAAGTGCTGGGATTATGGGCCTGAGCCACCACACCTAGCCCCCTTTGCCCATTTTTAAATTGGGTTGTTTTCTGTTGTTGAGTTTTGTAAATCGTTCTGGACATTAATCCTTTAGCAGATATATGGCTTGCAAATGTTTCCTCCCGTTCTGTGAGTTGCCTTTTTCTTCTGTTGATAATGCCCTTTGATGCATAGAAGTTTTAAATTTAAAGTCTATTTTTTTTCTTTTGTTGTCTGCACTTTTAATATCAGACCCAATAAATGATTGCCACATCCCATTTTTTTGGTTTTGTTTTAAGATGGAGTCTCACTCTGTTGCCCAGGCTGGAGTGTGGGGGTGGGCGTGATCTTGGCTCACTGCAACCTCCGCCCCCGAGTTCAAGTGATTCTCCAGCCTTCCTGAGTAGCTGCCATTACAGGCACCCACCACTACACCTGGCTAATTTTTTTGTATTTTTAGTAGAAGTGGGGTTTTACCATGTTGACCAGGCTGGTTTCGAACTCCTGATCTCAAGTGATCTGCCCACCTCAGCCTCCCAAAGTGCTAGGATTACAGGCATGAGCCACTGCACCTGGTGAAACCCAGCACTGCAAAGCTTCTACCCCATGTTTTCTCCTGGGAGTTTTATAGTGTTCCCTTTCACATTTAGGCCCCTGATCTATTTGGAGGTAGTGTTTGTATGTGGTGGGATGATCCAGGGTCATCTCTTGCATGTGGAGGCCCGGACTTCCCAGCACCACTTGCTGAAAAACACTCCTTTCCCCAGTGAATGGTTTGAAACCCCCGTTGGAAATAATTTCACCATACATGTGAGGATTTATTTCTGGGCCTCTATTCTATTCCATTGGTCTGTATGTCTGTCTTTATGCCAGTACCACAATTTTGATTACTGTAGCTTTGTAGTAAGCTTTGAAATCAGGAAGTGTGAGTCCTCTATCTTGATTCTTCTCTTTTAAGATTTTTTAATTTCCTTTTCAGATTGTTCATTGTTCGTGGATAGAAATTCAACTATGTTTTGTGTGTGGACTTTGTATCTTGCTTCTTTGCTGAATTCATTTATTAGTTTTTGTTTGTCTTTTTGAGTTGGAGTCTTGCTCTGTTGCCCAGGCTGGAGTGCAGTAGTGCAGTCTTGGCTCACTGCAACCTCTGTCTCTTGGGTTCAAGCAATTCTCCTGCCTCAGCCTCCCGAATAGCTGGGATTACAGGCATGTGCCACCACGCCCAGCCAATTTTTGTATTTTTAGTAGAAACGGGGTTTTGTCATGTTGGCTAGGCTGATCTTGAACTCTTGACCTCAAGTGATCCGCCCACCTCAACCTCCCAAAGTGTTGAGATTACAGTTGTGAGCCACCACGCCCAGTCCATTTATTAATTTTAACAGCATATATATATATATATTTTTTTTTTTTCCTCGCTCTATTTTGACAAAATCTCTAGGGTTTTCCACCTGTAAGGTAACATCATCTACAAACAGAACTTTACTTCTTCTTTTCCACTTTGGATACCTTTCATTTCTTTTCCTTGTCGAATTACTGTTGCTATAACTTTCACTACTATGTTGAATAGAAGTAATGAAAGTAGGCATCTGGCCAGGTGTGGTGGCACACGTCTGTAATCCCAGCACTTTGGGAGTCCAAGGCTGGTGGATCACGAGGTCAAGAGATTGAGATCATCCTGGCCAACATAGTGAAACCCGTCTCTTCTAAAAATACACACAAAAAAATTAGCTGAGCACGGTGGTGTGCGCCTGTAGTCCCAGCTACTCGGGAGGCTGGGGCAGGAGAATCGCTTGAACCTCGGACGGGAAGGTTGCAGTGAGCTGAGATCGTGTCACTGCACTCTAGCCAGGCGACAGAGCAAGACTCCGTCTCAAAAAAAGAAAAGAAAGAAAGAAAAGAAAATAGGCATCCATGTCTTGTTTCTTCTTGATCTTAGAGGAAAAGTTTTTAGTCTCTCACCATTGAATATGATGTTTACTGCGAGTTTTCATATGTGGCCTTTGTCATGTTGATAATGTTCTTCTCTTCCTACTTTATTGCGTGTCTTTACCATGAAAAGGGTGTTGAATTTTGCTAAGTGTTGTAGTGTTGTTTCTCCATCAGTTGAGATCATCAGGTGGTTTTCCCCCCTTTATTCTGTTAACTGTGATGTGTTAATAATAACACTGATTTTTCTGTTTCATATGCTGAACCATCCTTGCACTCCAGGAATAAGTCTGACTTAGGGTATACAATCCTTTTAATACGCTGCTAAATTAGGTTTATTAATACTTTGTTGCTTTTTTTACATTATTGTTCATAAAGGCTGTTGAACTGCCATTTTCTTGTAGAATTAAATATCTGTGTCTGGCTTGGGCATCAAGACAATTCTGGCCTCCTAAAATGAGTTAAGACGTGTCCTTCCTCTTCAGTTCTTTGGAAAAGTTTAAGAAAGGCTGATGTTAGTTCTTTAAATGTTTGGTGGAGTTCCCCAGGGCTTTTCTTTGTTGGGAGGTTGTAAATTCGTTCTCCTTGCTAGCTACAGATATCTGCTGATTGTCTTTTTCTTCGTGATTGTGTCTTGGTCCTCTTTGTGTTTCTAGAAATGCATCCATTTAATTTGAGGGTATGTATTTGTTGGCGGACAAACCTGAGTATGCCAATACCCTCAAATGAAATGGGGGTTAGTACTCTCAGCCCTGAGCTGGGCGGCAGCTGTGATTGTAAGATGTAGGGTCTGGCAGGCTTCTCGTGCCCGAGGCCCAGCTGCTTCCTTTCAGTCCCCTGCAGCCCTAAGGTCAGGGTGTGGACCAGGCCCTCGGAGCTGCTGTCTCATCCCATCCAGCACCCCGTGCTGCTCCCGGGCCCACCTGGCAAGGCCCTCTCCACCCACTCTGGCTCCCCATCACCCTCGGGGCAGGGATTCTGTCTTGCTCACAGCCATGTTTCAGGGCCTGGTGCCCAGGAGGTCCTGACAAACACCCCTTGAGCAAGTGAGCCAGACAGATGCTGCAGAAATAGCAGAGTGGTCCAGGTGCTGGCTGCTTTCAGGGCTCAGACTCTTAAACCCTCTTCCAGGGAGCACTCCCTGGTTGCCACCCACCCCCGACCCTGGGGATGTGTATGTCCAGGGACTGGCTGGGGATGAGTCTGGCCCTTGTCACAGAGGGGTGGCCGGTGGTGTTTGCAGAGTGAGTAAAGCGTCACTGGAGCCAAGTCATGGTGACAGGCACCTGTAGTCCCAGCTACTTGCAAGGCTGAGGCAGGAGGATCACTTGAGCCCAGGAGTTTCAGATGAGCCTAGGCAGCATAGTGAGACCCCATTTCTTAAAATAAGATTCACTGGAGTAATGAGAGCACCAGGGCTCCCCAGGAAACTGCAATCAGGCCTCCTGCTGAGGAGGGAGCTGCTCTGAGCGGTGCAGGTGAAACTGGGAGTCTCAGCGCCTCCCCAGCCCAGGAGCTCATCCTTGACTCCTCATCTCCCTGTCCGCAGGGTCAGCCAGCAGCCGGCCCGGGGCATCGGCCATCCCCCTCAAGACCCCGGTCTACCTGGATCTGGCCTACCTGCCCAGCGGAAGCAGCGCCCACCTGGTGGACCAGGAGTTCTTCCAGCGCGTGCGCGCGCTCTGCTACGTCATCAGTGGCCAGGACCAGCGCAAGGAGGAGGGCATGCGGGCCGTCCTGGATGCGCTGCTGGCCAGCAAGCAGCAGTGGGACCGTGACCTGCAGGTGCGTGTCACCCTGGGGACTCTGGCAGTAAGCATAGTCAGCACAGGTGGGGAAAACCACCCTCGACTCTCAGACTAAGCCGCGTCCCCCAGGCCACACAGGGATGGGGGCGAACGTGGGAGTCTCACACGCTCAGCCTTTAGGGACTCCTTCAGACTCTGATTCTGTCACACCACCGTCCTCATCGGCTGTGCTGGAAGCCTGGGGGGGACGCAGGGCCTCATGAAGCCTCGTGGTTCTGTCCCTTCCCGAGACACCTTGTCACTCAGCCATTGTTTCCTTGTGAGACTTAGCCGGGGTGGCATAGGTGGGCCGTGTGGTGTCTGCACGGCTGAGAACTCACCCCCACGACTGCGTGAAGCTGAGTGATGGAAAACAAGCATTGCAGGGCGGGGCCCGTGTGGGCGGAAGGAGGACCATCTCACTCCGCAGCCGCTGCCCTAGCGCAGCTGCTAGTCTGGCTTCCAAACAGCATCCTTGTAGGGTGCACGGCCCAGGCAAAGGCCCAGAGGGGGGAAAGAGGGTGGCGTGTGCAGGGAGCAGGGGGAGACCCAAGTGAGTGGAGAAGGAGCTTGGGCCAAGGGAGGCCTTGCAACGGAGGGGCTCGTCTCCTGTGTGCTGAGAAGGTTCTTTGGGTGCTGGTTGGGAGGAGTGGGGTCCTCACAGACAGGCTGACCACCCATTGGAGCAAACAAGATCTGGGAAAGGCCTGGAGGGGCCTCAAATGCCAGGAAAGGAAGGAAACTTGGGCCCCAGGCCATAAGAGAGGGGGTATCCCTCTCATTGGTGTTCCACCCTCCCCCTCCCCGCCCCGGCCTACAGGTAACCCTGATCCCCACCTTTGACTCGGCGGCCATGCATACGTGGTACGCAGAGACGCACGCGCGGCACCAGGCGCTGGGCATCACGGTCCTGGGCAGCAACAGCATGGTGTCCATGCAGGACGACGCCTTCCCCGCCTGCAAGGTGGAGTTCTAGCCGCTGCCCACATGCCTCGCACCCGCCACCCGCCCTGCCCCTAGACTCAGCCGTATCAGAAATAAACCGTGATCGCACTTGCTGTGGCCTCTCTTCTTTCTGCGACGGGGGACTCGGCGTCTACCTCCTGGTCCTGGGGCCAGGGGCGGCTTCCATGGACTCCCCAGCCACCCTACGGTCAGGTCCGCTCTGGCCTCCATGTCACAGATGGGAGAAACGAAGGCTTTGCAGGGCCCGGTTTGGGGAAGGAAACGCCTCTCAGAGTTAATGACCACTGCCCGGTGGAGCTCCGACGGCGGCCTCCGTCCCTGCCCAGCAACCGTGAGGGGCCCAAGTGACAGAAGCGAAGTAGCTGCCTGACAACCTGTCACACAAACCCTCAAACAAAAGCTCCCCTGCTGTCCCTAGAGGAGATGGAGGCTGGTTCCAGAAAGTCTGCCTCCACAGGAAGGCCTCACAGAGGAATCTGAAACCAGAGGTGGCCAAGCAGCCACTTCTGACTCTTGCACTCTCACCCTCTGCACAAACACAAGCACTTAGGGTTACTGTGACAATCACTGAGAATCGCTGTCACCGGCACCGTGTTCAATGGCAGCCAGCCCCCAAAACACATTCAGCTGCTGACCTGACACCTGTGAATGTGATGTTACTTTGAAAAAGGATCTTAGTGGATGTAATTTTGTTATTTTTTGAGATGGAGTCTTGCTCTGTCACCCAGGCTGGAGTGCAGTGGTGCAATCTCAGCTCACTGCAACCTCCGCCTCCCAGATTCAAGTGATTCTTGTGCCTCAGCCTCCCCAGTAGCTGGGATTATAGGTGCCTGCCACCATGCCCAGCTAATTTTTGTATTTTTAGTAGAGAGCAGGTTTCACCATGTTGGTTAGGCTGGTCTTGAACTCCTGACTTCAAGTGATCCACCCACCTCAGCCTCCCAAAGTGCTGAGAATATAGGCGTGAGCCATTGCACCCAGCCTTTGTAGATACAATTAAATGAAGGAGCTTGAGAGATCACCCGGGATTGTCCAGATATGCTCTGCATCCAGTGACATGGGTTCCTCTAAGAGACAGGGTGGCTGGGCACGGTAGCTCACGCCTGGAATCCCAGCATTTTGGGAGGCCAAGGTGGGTGGATCACTTGAGCCCAGGAGTTTAAGACCAGTCTGGGCAACATAGCAAGACCTTGTCTCTACTAAAAATACAAAAATTAGCTGGGCGTGGTGGTACACGCCTGTAGTCCCAGCTACTCCAGTGGTTGGGATGGGAAGATCACTGAAGCCTGGGAGGTGGAGGTTGCAGTAAGTCAAGATCGAACCACTGCACTCCAGCCTGGGTGACAGGGTAAGATCCTGTCTCAAAAAAAAAAAAGAAAACACAAGGCCAGAAATCGGAGCGATGTGGCCACAAGCCAGGGAATGCCAGGAGCCACCAGCCACCGCTAGAGGAAAGGAAGCCTCTCCTAAGCCTCTGTGGGAAGCACGGCTCTGCTGACTTGATTTTTGAACTTTGGATCGCCAGGGCAGTGAGGGAAGAGATTCCTGTTTGAAGGTGCCTGGTTTGTGAGTATTCGTTATGGCAGCCACAGGAAACTAACATGCCATCCATCACACATCCTAAGCAGGTCAGCAGAACTGCTCGCTCTCTGGAAACAGTGGCCAGAATCACTTCTGTGGCTCTGTGAGATTCTGTGAACTTCTTCCTCTGGTGGTGTCATCAGTGTCTCTGTCAGCTCGGGCTGTCATAATAAAATACCACAGACTGGCCGGCGCAATGGCTCCCACCTGTAATTCCAACACTTTGGGAAGGTGGGACGGGCGGATCACTTGAGGTCAGGAGTTCGAGACCAGCCAGGCCAACATGGTGAAACTCCCGTCTCTACTAAAAATACAAAAATTTGCTGGCTGCAGTGACATGCCTGTAATCCCAGCTATTTGGAAGGCTGAGGCAGGAGAATGACTCGATCCTGGGAGCCGGGGGTTGCAGTGAGCTGAGATTGCACCACTGCACTCCAGCCTGGGCCCCAGAGCAAGACTGCAACTCAAAAAAAAGAAACGAAAAATACTGCAGACTGAGTGGCTTAAATAACGGACTTCTTTTTTTCTTTTTTGAGATAATGTCTCACCCTGTCACCAAGGCTGGAGTGCAGTGGTGCAAACACAGCTCAGTGCAGCCTCGACCTCCTAGGCTCAAGGGATCCTCCTTCCTCAGCCTCCCATGTAGCTGTGACCACAGGTGTGCACCACCACGCTGGGCTAGCTTTTTTATTTATTTGTTTTGAGACGGAGTCTTGCTCTGTCACCCAGGCTGGAGTGCAGTGGCATGATCTTGGCTCACTGCAACCTCCGCCTCCCAGGTTCAAGCGATTCCCCTGCCTCAGCCTCCCGTGTACATGTGTACCCCATCATCTTCGACTAATTCTGTTATTTTTAGTAGAGATGGGGTTTCACCATGTTGGCCAGGCTGGTCTTGTTCAAGACCAGTCACCTGACCTCAGGTGATCCACCAGCCTCAGACTCCCAAAGTGCTGGGATTACAGGTGTGAGCCACCCTGCCCAGCAACTTTTTGATTTTTTGTAGACAGGGTCTTGCTGTGTTGCCCAGGCTGGTCTTGAACTCCTAGGCTTAAGCAGTCCTACCACCTTAACCTCTCAAAATGCTAGATAACAGGTCTGAGCCACTGCATCCCGTGCTGACATTTCTTTCTCATGGTTCTGGAGGCTGGAAAGTCCAAGATGAAGCTACTGGCCGACTTGGGTTCAGGTGAGGGCTCTCTTCCTTTCTTGCAGACAGCCGCCTTCTTGCTGTGTCTTTACATGATGTAGAGAAGAGGGAAAGAGACAAGCTCTACTGTGTCCCTCTCTATAAGGGCTCTAATCCCATCAAAAGGGCCCTACCCTCATGACCTCATCCAACCCTAATCACCTCCCAAAGGCCCAGCTCCTAATAGCATTCCGTCGGGAGCTAGGGCTTCAAAACAGACATTTGAGGGAGACAGAAGCATGGAGCTTGTAATCGTCAGGATTTAAGACTTGTGCGGCCACTGGTCAGCGTGCAGATCTCTACAAAGGGGTGGTTATGGGGACTGACTGGGAACCAGTCTCTGACCATCTTCATGGGGTCCTTTTCTTTTTTTAGATATAGTTTCAGTCTTGTTGCCCAGGCTAGAGTGCAGTGGCGTGACCTTGGCTTACTGCAACCTCCACCTCCTGGGCTCAAGAGATTCTCCTGCCTCAGCCTCCTGAGTAGCTGAGGTTACAGGTGCCCGCCACCGTGACCAGCTCCTTTTTGTATTTTTGGTTGAGACAGGGTTTGACCACGTTGGCCAAGCTGGTCTCAAACTCCTGACCGCAGGTGATTCGCCTGCCTCAGCCTCCCAAAGTGCTGGGATTACAGGCGTGAGACCCTGTGCCTGTCCCTTCATGGGGGCTTAATGGGCACAGCGTGGACGATCAGGAAGGGCAGGTGGAACAGGAGCCATGCCTGTGCCTGTTGCCTCCTGTCCAGTGCCTGCCAGCAATGCCGAGATCAGTCAGCTACCTCCCACTCCCACCTACCCACCCTCCACACCTCCACAGCCGAAACTTGCAGGGATGGGAGTCCTGGGAGAAAGTGCCCAGCGTAGGCGAGTTGATATAGCAGTGCAAAGCCAGCCCTGCCCAGGCCCCCATCAGCTGGGACTCAGGTTATGGCCTTTTCTCCATTGCCAGGGTAAGGATGGACTTCTGGGGTCACCATTTACACATGAGGATGACTCCCCAGGGTTTTTTTTACTTCTTTTTTTTTTTTTTAGAAGTCTCAGTCTGTCGCCCAGGCTAAAGTGCAGTGGTGCAATCTTGGCTCACCGCAACCTCCGACTTCCAGGTTTAAGCAATTCTGCAGCCTCAGCCTCCCGAGTAGCTGGGATTACAGGTGACTGCCACAACGCCCAGCTAATTTTTTTGTATTTTTAGTAGAGACAGGGTGTCTTCATGTTGGCCAGGCTGGTCTCGAACTCCTGAACTCAGGTGATCCATCCGCCTCAGCCTCCCAAAGTGCTGGGATTACAGGCGTGAGCCACTGTGCCCGGCCTCCCCTGGGCTTTATGTTTTGGCCAAACTGTCTAGTGACCCCTGCTGCCTACTTGCTCTTATTTCAATTCTCTCGTTATCAGGGAGGTTTCCTTCTATTTATGGCCTTTATTTTTTCTTTTGAGATAGTTTCTCTCTGTTGCCCAGACTGGAGTGCAATGGTGCGATCTCAGCTTAACTGCAACCTCAGCCCCCGGGTTCAAGCAATTCTCGTGCCTCAGCCTTCCAGTAGCTGGGATTACAGGCATGTGCCACCATGCCCGGCTAATTTTTTTTGGATACAGAGTCTTGCTCTGTCGCAAGGCTGGAGTGCTGTGGTGCGATTTCGGCTCACTGCATCTTCTGCCTCCCGGGTTCAAGTGACTGAATCTGCCCCAGCCTCCTGAGTAGCTGGGATTACAGGTGCATGTCACCACACCCAGGTAATTTTTATATTTTTAGTAGAGACGGGGTTTCACCATGTTGGCAAGGATGGTCTCAATCTGTTGACCTCATGATCCCCTCACCTCGGCCTCCTAAAGTGCTGGGATTACAGGCATGAGCCACTGCGTTGACCTTAATTTTTGTATTTTTAGTAGAAATGGGGTTTTGCCATGTTGATCAGGATGGTCTCAAACTCCTGGCCTCACGTGATCTGCCCACCTCGGCCTCCCGAAGTGCTGGGATGCCAGGCATGAGCCACCATGCCCAGGCCAGGCCTTTTTTCCTTCTTTCGAGACAGGGTCTCAGTCACCCAGACTGGGCAACAGTGGCACAATCTTGGCTCACTGCAACCTCTGCCTCCTGGGCTCAAGTGATCCTCCCACCTGAGCTTCCCGATTAGTTGGGACTATAGGCATGCACCATCACACCTGGCTCATTTTTTGTATTTTTGGTATAACCGGAGTTTCACCATGTTGGCCAGGCTGGTCTTGAACTCCCAACCTCGGGTGATCCGCCCAACTTGGCCTCCCAAAGTGCTTGGATTACAGGCAGGAACCACTGCGCCCGGCCCTTTTTTTTCTTTTGAGACAGGATCTCACTGTGTTGCCCAGGCTGGAATGCAGTGGCATGATCATGGCTCACTGCAGCCTCAACCTCCCAGACTCAAGTGATCCTCCCATCTCAGCCTCCCAGATAACTGGAACCACAGGTGTGTACCCTCACACCTGGCTAATTTCTTTTCTTATTTGTAGAGATGAGATCTCGCTTTTTTTCCCAGGCTGACCATGAACTCGTGGGCTCAAGCGATCCTCCTACCTTGGCCTCCCAAAATGCTGGGATATACAGGCATGGGCCACTGTGCCTGACTTATGGGCCTTTTTCTAATTAGCTGGTTTGACATTTTTCTCATTGGATATTTGTCTTTTTCTCATTCCTACACAATTTTCTTTTTAAAATTAGGGATAATAAATGTATGTGGTAAATGTTTTTCAAATGTATGTTTCCATGTTGTTTAGGCATGGTTTTGCTGTATTTTATTTTTGAGGTTTTTTTTTTTTTTTTTTTGAAACAGTCTCTGTTGCCCAGGCTAGAGTGCAGTGGGTGGGATCACAGTTCACTGCAGCCTCAAACTTCTGGCCTCAAGCCATCCTCCCACCTCAGCCTCCCAAAGTGCTGGAGATTACAGGCATGAGCCACTGCGCCTGGCCAAACTGCAATTTTAAATGTCTCTCTTTTGTGCTTTGAGAGGTGTTTCCTGCTGTTGGTACAGATTCTCCCATGTTTTTATCTTTTTTATAATTTTCAAATTTTATCCATCTAAGATTTCCTTGGGATTGAAGAGAGGGATAGAAGTTTTCTCACCCCAAAGGCTCCCTGACTGTTTTATGCTGTATATGGATGTGAAATGCCGTGTCCTTCTTAAATAAGGTCCCCTGTGGGTCTGTGTCCGTTTCCAAATCTGCTCTAATCCATCATCAACGTTCCTTGCCAAATCCTTGCTGTTTTCCTTGGCGTAGCTTTCTGTGTCACTCTGTCACCCAGGGTGGAGTGCAGTGGCGTGATCTTGCCTCACTGCAGTCTCCACCTTCTGGGTTCAAGTGATTCTTCTTCCTCAGCCTCGTAAGTGTCTAGGATTACAGGCATGCATCCCCATGCTCGGTTAAGTTTTGTATTTTTTTAGTAGAGTCAGAGTTTCACTATGTTGACCAGGCTGGTTTCAAACTCGTGACCTCAAGTGATCTGCCCACCTCCGCCTCCCAAAGTGCTGGGATTACAGGCGTGAGCCACCACACCCGGCCGCTTTGTGTGTCTTAATATCTTGTCATGCAGGTCCTTTCTCTTTCTTTTTCTTTATGAAAGAAGAACTTCATTTCCAGCTATATCCATAGACTGATTCCTCTTGACTAGAATTTCTATGGGGGGGCCCAAACCCATGGGTGAAAAATGTCATGAACTTCAGCTTCTGACCACATGGTGGACTAGATTCTCAATCTGAAGAGCAAATAGAACTAAGAGGAAGAAGCTGGACTCGACCCGGTGGCTCATTCCTGTAATCCCAGCACTTTGGGAGGCTGAGCATGGCAAATTGCTTGAGCCAGAAGTTCATGACCAGCCTGGGCAACATGCTAAGACCTCATCTCTACAAAAAAATTAGCTGGACATGGTGGCATACCTGTAGTCCCAAGTATCCTGGAGGCTGAGGTGGGAGGATCATGGGAACCCAGGAGGTTGAGGCTGCAGTGAGCTATGATTGTATCACTGCCCTTCAGCCTGAGCAACAGATCAAGACTCTTTCTCAAAAAAGAAAAGAAGAATTGAAGCTAATGACTGAGATTTAAATCACTGGGTAGGTTTAATAGTAGATTTGAGAGTTGAAAAGAAAATTGGTGAACTGAAAGATGGAGCTGGATAAATTTCCCAAACATGGGATCAATAAAAACAACCAAAAATGCTGGGTTAAAACAAGTTAAATCTTTATTAATTTGTCAGCAAGGCAACCAGAAAATCAGGAGCAGTAAGGCTAAAATGTCATTGTAGCCTCAGGAGGGGACAGCTCAGGTGTCAGACAAGGTGGGTTTGAGTCTGATAAGGCCTCAAAGGTGCCTACTCAACATAAAGGTGAACTGGAAATCAAAGTTCCTTAACACATACATCCCAGGAACTGAAAGGAAACTTGGTATCTCAGACCTGCTCTTAGGAGAAGGCAGTGAAATCTTACCTGATATGTAACCTCACATGAATTTACAGCTCCAACCACATCATCTGGGTGTGTGAAAATCCTCGAGTAGGAAACATGGTTCAAAGCAGTACAGGCTGGGCATGGTGGCTCGTTCCTGTAATCCCAACACTTTGGGAGGCTGAGGCAGGAAAATGACTTGAGGTCGGGAGTTCAAGACGTGCTTGGGCTACAATGCAAGACCCCTGTCTCCACAAAAATGAAAATAAATTTTTACTTTTATTTTTTAAGTTTATTTATTTATTTTTTTGAGATGGAGTTTCACTCTTGTCGCCCAGGCTGGAGTGCAATGGCACAATCTCAGCTCACTGCAACCTCTGCCTCCCAGGTTCAAGTGATTCTCCTGCCTCAACCTCCTGAGTAGCTGGGATTACAGGCATGTGCCGCCATGCCCAGCTAAGTTTTGTATTTTTAGTAGAGACAGGGTTTCACCATGCTGGTGAGGCTAGTCTCAAACTCCTGACCTCACATGATCTGCCCACCTCGGCCTCTCAAAGTGCTGGGATTACAGGTGTGAGCCACTGTACCCAGCCAAAAATAATTTTTTTTTTTTTGAGACAGTCTTGCTCTGTTGCCCAGGCTGGAGTGCAATGGCTGATCTTGGCTCACTGCAACCTCCACCTCCTGGGTTCAAGTGATTCTAGCCTCCTGAGTAACTGGGACTACATGCATGCGCCACTACGCCCGGCTAATTTTTTTTTTTTTTTTGTATTTTTAGTAGAGATGGGGTTTCATCATATTGGCCAGGCTGGTTTCGAACTCCTGACCTCGTGATCTGCCCGCCTTGGCCTCCCAAAGGCCTGGGATTATAGGTGTGAGCCATCGTGCCTGGCCCCAAAATAAATTTTTAAATTAGTTGATTTTGGTGGCACGCACCTGTAGTCCCAGCTACGTGGGAGGCTGAGGCGGGAGGATAGCTTAAGCCCAGGAGCAGGAGGCTGCAGTGAGCTGTGATCACACCACTGTACTGCAGCCTGGGAAGGAGAGTGAGACCCTGCCTCTAAAATAAACAAATAAATAAATTTGGAGGACAAGAGTGAAATGAAGACAGCAGCTGAGGATTTTCCTCCTGCAGACCCTCACTGAAGGAAATTCTGCGGAAGTTTTTCAGGCAGAAAGAAGGTGATCTGGGTACAAGGCTGATATGCAGAAGGAATCCGTGAGCAGAAAAGTAGAAAATTTGTGGGTGAATCGAACAAAAATCACCACCATTAAAAATCACTATAATGTCCAATGTTATAGGATTAAAACCTAATTTCCAACAACAATTGCAAACAGGAAGAGCTGAATGGAGGAAAAGGGTCTTAGAATCTTTGTGGGGAGGGCTGGGCACGGTGGCTCATGCCTGTAATCCCAGCTACTCGGGAGGCTGAGGCAGGAGAATTGCAAGAACCCGAGAGGTGGAGGTTGCAGTGAGCCAAGATCGCACCACTGCACTCCAGCCTGGGCGACAGAGCGTGACTCTGTCTCAAAAAAAAAAAATCTTTGTGGGGAGGGTAACATATTACTTGGATGAGCATGGGAGAAATATTAAAGATTTTGCAGTAAATACTAGGAGAATAGAACCAGTCTATGACCTCCACATAGTAGAGGGGGTAAAATTAGAATGAAAAAGACAGGCCGGGCGCAGTGGCTCAGGCCTGAAATCCCAGCATTTTGGGAGGCGAGGTGGGCAGATCACCTGAGGTCAGCAGTTTGAGAAGGGCCTGACCAACATAGTGAAACCCTGTCTCTACTAAAAATACAAAAATTAGCTGGGCTTAGTGGCACATGCCTGGTCCCAGCTACTCCGGAGGCTGAGGCAGGAGAATCCCTTAAACCTGGGAGGAAGGATATTGCAGTGAGACGAGATCATGTCACTGCACTCCAGCCTGGGCAACAGAGCAAGACTCTGAAAAAAAAAAAAAAGAGAGAGAGCCAAAGAGTAAACTTTGTTGGCATTATAAGCCATACAGTGTGTCTAGACCAGTGATGTAGGCTGAACAGACTACAACAAATGGACGTGGAATAAACCTAGAACCAGTCCAATCTGGTTCAGCTTTGTTGGTAACAAAATGTAACGAGATAATAAGTTTTTTTCAGTGCAGTGGACCCCCAGGTTGCAAGTCACATATTGCTGGAGCATTACATAGATGAGCAAAGCATGCCCCAATTCATAACCATTGAGTGGAATGAAGAAGTCAACCACAGGTGGAACCCAAGTACTCGGATCAAGGAATAGAGATTGGTCTGGGTGCAGTGACTCATGCCTGTAATCCCAGAACTCTGGGAGCCTGGGAGACAGGTCATCTGAGGTCAGGAGTTCGAGACCAGCCTGAACAACATGGTGAAACCCTGTCTCTACTAAAAATACAAAAAAACTAGCAGGCATGGTGGCAGGCACCTGTAATCCGAGCTACTCAGGAGGCTGCGGCAGGGAGAATTGCTTGAACCCAGGAGACAGAGGTTGCAGTGAGCCGAGATCACGCCACTGCACTCCAGCCTGGGTGACAAAGCAAGACTGTCAAAAAAAGAAAAAGAATGGGAACCACATTAAAAAGAGAAAGCTGGGTGCAGTGTCTCAAGCCCAGGAGTTGGAGACCAGCCTGGGCAACACAGTGAGACCCCGTCTACAAAAAATACAAAAACTAGCTGGATGTGGTGGCATACGCCTATAATCTCAGCTACTTGGGAGGCTGGGGTAGGAGAATCACCTGAGCCCTGGGAGGTTGAGGCTACAGTTGGCTGTGATTGTGCCATTGCACTCCAGCCTGGGCAACAGAGCAAGAACCTGTCTCAAAAAAACAAAAGGGGAGCCGGGCACAGTGGCTCACATCTGCAATCCCAGCACTTTGGGAGGCTGAGGCGGGCAGATCATTCGAGGTCAAGAGTTCGAGACTAAACTGGCCTACATGGCGAAACCCCGTCTGTACGAAAAAAATAAAAATAAAAAATTAGCTGGATGTGCTGGTGGCATGTGTCTGTAATCACGGCTACTTGGGAGGCTGAGGCCAGAGAATCACTTGAACCTGGGACGGGGAGGCTGCAGTGAGCCGAGATCATGCCACTACACTTCAGCCTGAGCAACAGAACGAGACTGTCTCAAATAAATAAATAAAAGGAGAGGGGGCGGTGCCTTGCTGGTTCCATTGTGCACTTGACCACCAATAACTCATCATCACCCCTGCGCGTGATGCCGTCATATCACCCCACTGTATTTCCATATCTCCCCTATGGTAACCCTGTGCCTATGAAACCTGCCCTCACGCTCCAGCTTGAAGAGACAGATTTGAGATTCGCCTACTGTCTCCTCGTCAGTTGGCTCTTGGGAAAGCTTTTTAGCCCAGGTGCGGTGGCTCACGCCTGTAATCCCAGCACTTTGGGAGGCCAAGGCAGGCGGATCACCTGAGGTCAGGAGTTTGAGACCAGCCTGGCCAACATGGTGAAATCCCATCTCTACTAAAAATACTAAAATTAGCCAGGCATGGTGGTCATGCCTGTAACCCCAGCTACTTGGGAGGCTGAGGCTGGAGAATCGCTTGAACCTGGGAGGCAGAGGCTGCAGTGAGCTGAGATCGAGCCACTGCACTCCAACCTGGGTGACAGAGTGAGACTCTCTTAATAATAATAATAATAATAAAGAAATAAAGCGTTTTAAATTTTTATTTGTTTTCTGTAGAGGCAAGGCCTCACTGTGTTGCCCGGTGGATCTCAATCTCCTGGCCTCAAGCAATCCTCCTGGCCTCAGCCTCCCAGAGTGCAGGGATTATAGGCATGAGCCACCGTGCCTGGCCCATTAGTGTACTAATAATATAGTGAGACCTACCTTTTTTTCTCAGAAGCCAGTGCCATCCGATAGGCTTCTGTGCACATCTGGAGAGAGTCCATTGCTCAGTAACAGGGGCTGTGTTCCAATAAAACTTTACTTGTTCCTTGAGCTATAGTTTGTCAAGTTCTGGTCTAGGATATTAGACCCTGACTTTTCTTTCTTTTTTTTTTTTTTTGGAGACAGAGTTTTGCTCTTGTCACCCAGGCTGGAGTGTGGGGATCTCTGCTCACTGCAACCTCCACCACCTCAGTTCAAGCGATTCTCCAGCCTCAGCCTTCCGAGTAGCTGGAATTACAGGCCCCCACCAACACGCTTGACTAATTTTTGTATTTTCAGTAGAGATGGGGTTTTGCCATGTTGACCAGTGTGGTCTCAAACTTCTGACCTCAGGTGATCTGCCTGCCTCTGACTCCCAAAATGCTGGGATTACAGGCTTGAGCCACTGCACCCAGCCGACGCTGACTTTCTTATCTACAGGCTAGAAGAGTTCGGGGACCTTTGGGCGTGTCTCCCTCTGTCTCTGTCTGTCTCTCTCTGCTTTTTTTTTGAGATAGAGTCTCACTCTGTTCGCCAGGCTGGCGTACAGTGATGCGTTCTTGGCTCACTGCAGCCTCCACTTCCCAGGTTCAAGCAATTCTCCTGCCTCAGCCTCCCAAGTATCTGGGATTATAGGCATGCACCATTACGCCCAGCTAATTTTTGTATTCTTAGTAGAGATGGGGGTTTTGCCATGATGGCCAGGCTGGTCTCGAACTCCTGACCTCATGTGATCCGCCTGCCTCGGCCTCCCAAAGTGCTGGGATACAGGTGTGAGCCACCTCGCCCAGCCCTTTCTGGCTCTCTGATTCTTCCTTCTCTTCCTCCTTCTCTTTTCCTCTCTCTCTCTCTCCCTGCCCTCCCTTCCTCTCTCCTGCCCCTAAATCCCTCCTGGCAGCTGCCTGGCCCGGCCTCTGCCCCCTCTGCTGGAGTATGCACTAAAAATATCCCAGCTGCGGCACAGGCACCTGCGGACTCTGCAGCAGATGGCAGAAGCCAGATGTGCAGCCTTTGCCTGGGCACATCCGCAGCCCCTCCCCTATATTCACCCGGAGCTGCAACCACCTAGGTTTCTCCACCCAGGTTCTGCCCCGGGGCCTTGGAACCCATGGTGCCCTCTCCCTAGAATGCTCTCACTCATCAATCAACAAATACTGTCCAGGCACGATGGCTAACGCCTGTAATCCCAGCACTTTGGGAGGCCAAGGTGGGCGGATCACCTGAGGTCGGGAGTTCGAGACCAGCCTGACCAACATGGAGAAACCCCGTCTCTACTAAAAATACAAAATTAGCCAGGCGTGGTGGCGCATGGCTGTAATCCAAGCTACTCAGGAGGCTGAAGCAGAAGAATTGCTTGAACCCGGGAGGCGGAGGTTGCGGTGAGCCCACATTGCGCCACTGCACTCCAGCCTGGGCGACAGAGCGAGACTCCACCTCAAAACAAACAAAAACAAAAACTACTGGAAGTTCTTCTCACAGAACCAACAGTGGGAAGTGGGCGAGTGAAACAAGATTCGAAGAAGCAACAGTCACGGTGTAGGAGGTGAGGGGGCACGTGCACCCTGAGGGCTCAGAGGACACCCGCAGCGCTGCGCCTTGGGGGGTCAAAGGAGGTTTCCCAAGGATGTGGAAGGGTGAGCCTTGTTAGGGAAGGGGAAGGGTGCTCCCGGAGGAGGGACCACAGAGGCAAAGGCCTGGCTTGCTGCAGGAACCGAGAGAAGAATGACACTGAAGCCTCCACAAAGGGGAAGGAGTGTGGGAGGTGGCTGAGCCAGGCAGGTCCAGCAGCTGCCTGGTGCCTGGTGGCCTCACTGAGCAGCTGGGACCAAACTCCATGAGGCCAGGGAGAGGGGACGCCCAGGGGAAGCAGGCTTACAGTTTGGATTTGGGGGAGGCGGGAGTGGGGGTGCCAGGTCCTGGTGGGGTGTGGCTGGAGCTCATTTGTGGGAAGATGTCAGCTCTTCCCAGAGAGAGGCAGTGATGGAGCAGGGGTGGTGAAACCCTGCCTGCCATGGCACCTCCTCCAGGAAGCCTTCCTTGCCACCTCTTAGTCCACTGGCAGGGTCCTTCCTGACTCTCTCTCTTAAAAGTGTCATCCAGGCCGGGCATGGTGGCTCAAGCCTGTTATCCCAGCACTTTGGGAGGCCGAGGCAGGTGGATCACCTGATGTCAGGAGTTCAAGACCAGCCTGGCCAACATAGTGATACCCAATCTCTACTGAAAATACAAAACTTAGCCAGGTGTGGTGGTGGGCACCAGTAATCCCAGCTACTCAGGAGGCTGAGGCAGAATTACGTCCACCTGGGAGGTGGAGGTCGCAGTGAGCTGAAATCACCTGGGCAGCAGAGTGAGACTGTCTCAAAATAAATACATTGGCCTCAACCTCCAGGAGAAGCAGGGAGCCTTTGGGCTGTTTTGGTGGCAAACCTGAGTTTTCTTCCCTGGCCTGCTCAGCCCCAGGCACCCCAGACAGACCTGCCCTGTGTCATCCTGCCCTCCCCATCCCCGACAGCATCCTTTGGGATCTGGGCCCAGGGCAGGTGTGAGCTTTGATACCAGCACAGCCATGTCAAGTTCTGCCTCTGACATGTGTGTGCTGTGTGACTTCGGAGAGTAGCTTGCTTTCCCTGAGCTCAGTTTCCCCTGGCGCAGGCTTGGGAGAGGAGTGTCTGGGGGAGTGATGCAGTTCAGACCTCACCTGACAGGTGTGGATGGTACCAGGGCCCCCAAGAAGCTCCCAGGCTGGAGGGGGAGGGGCAATGCCTAACACAACACCCCGGTCCTGGGGAATCAGCACTGGCTTGGAAAGCTAGATGGGTTTTCAGGAGCCTGGGAAGCCAGATGGAGGGCTTCTTGGAGAAGGGTACCACCTAGGAATGAAGAGCTAAAGGTGGGACAGGAACCTGGAAGGCCAGAAGGTGGGCTTCCTGGAGGAGGGGACCAAATAGGAACTAAGAGCTCAAGGCAGGAAAGTTTCCAGTCAGATTGGCCCTGAGCTGGAACTGCTTTTATGCCTTGAGCAGGCTGGAGACAGATGAGGGTAAGAACTTAGGCAGGGCTGGACCGGGAAGCATGACGAGCTGCTGAGAGGGGTTTGCAGTTTTTACCGAGTGCTGGGGAGTCTGGGGAGTGTTTCCAGCTGGAGAAGAAGAGGATCAGTTTCTGTCTGAAACCCCTGCTGTGGGTCCAAGTTAAACATTCTGGAATTGCTACACGTGTGCACTGCAGTGGAACAGCTGAGCCGCGAAGGTGAGGAGGACAGGTGAGCCTCAAAATTGGGGCTTAGCCCAGGAGGGTTCTTGGCTTCACCCAGGAATGAATTCGAGGGTGAGTCAAGGGTGTTATATAGCAACTTTTTTTTTTTTTTTACATAGGATCTTACTGTCACGCCCATGTTGGAGGGCAGTGGCATGACCTTGGCTCACTGCAGACTCCAGGAGTCCTCCCACCTCAGCCTCCTGCAAAGCTTGGACCACAGGCATGTGCCACCATGCCCAGCTAATTTTTTGTATTTTCTTTTTTTTTTTTGAGATGGGGTCTTTCTCTGTCACTCAGGCTGGAGTGCAATGGTGAGATCTCTGCTCACTGCTCCCTCTGCCTCCCAGGCTCAAGGGATCCTCCTACCTCAGCCTCCCAGGTATCTGGGACTACAGGCACATGCAATTGACCCAGCTAATTTTTTGTATTTTTGGTACAGACAGCGTTTCACCATTTTGCCCAGGCTGGTCTTAAAACTCCTGCGTGCATGAGATCTGCCTCCATGGGCCTCCCAAAGTGCTGAGATTACCAGTGTGAGCCATCGCACTTGGCATAATCTTTGTATTTTTTTTGTGGAGATGGGGTTTGGCCATGTTGCCCAGGCTGGTAAACAACAACCTTTTTTTTTTTCTTTTTCT
>PVKP010031728.1:0-26679 GCA_004027715.1 Plecturocebus donacophilus | reverse complement strand
AAAAAAAAAAAAAAAAAAAAAAATGCAAGGCACAAGTCAGGCACTTTGGCTCACACCTATAATCCCAGCACTTTGGGAGGCTGAGGCAGGTGGATTATCTGAGGTCAGGAGTTCAAGGCCAGCCTACCCAACATAGTGAAACCCCATATCTACTAAAAAATATAAAAATTAGCTGGGGCTGGTGGCACAGGCCAGTAATCCCAGCTCCTTGGGAGGCTGAGACAGGAGGATTGCTTGAATCCGGGAGGTGGAGGTTGCAGTCAGCCAAAATCGCAGCTCTGCACTACAGCCTGGGTGACAGAGCAAGATTCTATCTCAAATAGAAACAAAAAAAAAAAAAATGCAAGGCACAATAAAGTGATATGAAATAAAATGAGGTATGCCTGTATGTGAAATAAATCGTGCCTGCGTGAGTTTTGCATTGTTTGATGTTTGGGACTTTTTTGTTTGGTCGGAGGTATTATATTTATACACCACTATTCTAAGCCTATGGTCTCAAGAAAAATCATTGCAAACTCGTTCTTTAGACGTCATGATTTACACTGGATGTAGTGGTTTACGCCTGTAATCCCAGCACTTGGGGAGGCCAAGTAGGGTGGATAGCTTGAATCCAGGAGTTTGAGGCCAGCCTGGGCAACATGGCAAAACCCATCTCTACAAAATATACAAAAATTAGTCAGGCATGGTGGCTTGCACCTGTAGTCCCAGCTATTCAGGAAGTGGAGGGGGAAGGTCACTTCAGCCCAGGAGGTCGAGGCTGCAGTGAGCTATGATCATGTCACTGCACTCCAGCTTGGGTGACACAACAAGACTGTGTCTCCAAAAAAAAAAGAAGTTGTCGTTTAGCCAGGAGAAGTGACTCACACCTGTAATCCCAGCACTTTGGGAGGCCGAGGAGGGTGCAGATCACCTGAGGTCAGGAGTTCAAGACCAGCCTGACCAACGTGGAGAAACCCCATCCCTACTGAAAATACAAAATTAGCTGGGCATGGTGGCGCATGCCTGTAATCCCAGCTACTCGTGAGGCTGAGGCAGGAGAATCACTTAAACCCAGGAGCTGAAGGGTGCTGTGAGCTGAGATCGCTCCATCGCACTCCAGCCTGGGCAAAAAGAGTGAGACTCCGTCTCAAAAAAAAAAAAAAGTTGTGATTTATATATTACTTGTACTCAGATATCCTTAAACTCATTTGTCTTTTAGTAAAAAAACTTAGGATGAGTAGTCGGAAGAAAATTATTTTAATTTATTATTGTAGTGTACAAGAGAATTTGAGAAAGACTTCTCATTTTTCTTCTGCAAGAGTTAGAGTTATCTTTTAGGGTCTTTGTCTTATTTTGCTTCTCTTTGATGTATCACTATAAATGGCATAGAAATTTAAATGCTGGTAGATGCTTAACTACATTTAGATGAGTAAATACACAACTGAACTTTCTCATTTGTAATGTGGATTAGAATCTACATTCATAATGTGGATTATTGTCCTATAAAATACAGAAGAGCAAAAACATGTTTCATATGCCTAATTCCCAAATCTTGAGACTTCATTAAGTATCAGAAAGTAAACTACCAGGCATTGTGCACAGCCCAGAAAAGCCACTCACAGGCCACTCTTGCCTAGAGTAGGCCTAAGAGGAGAATAAAACTTAATAAGAAAAATTCAATTAAGTTTTTTCTTACAAGCTGAAATGCCTGAATAAGTTGGAGAATGTAAATGTTTCTTGACCTAAAACTCATCCATCTCCCTGAGGTCTTCTGTTCTTGAAAATCATTGGGATAAAATAATTATGTAGTAAATCTTGCTGGGATAAACCACAGCACTGTTAATATTATATCAATATCAATGTTATGATCATTAGATAGGTAGATGAATTATTTACAAATATTGCCTATTTATAGATAAGGTTTCTTATTTATAGACGTCAGTTATTATATACATCTAAATGCGGAAAATAGATTATCTGATGTAAAAAAAATTAGGCACCAAGGCTTTTAAATTCAATTTCAAACCTACCACACACTGTGGCATTGAGCAAATTATTTAACCTGCTGGCGGCTTAATTTATACATCTACAGAAGGGTAAATTACCACCTATGTTATTTACAGAGAGGATGACGATTTACTTAACATAGTAATTAGTAGGATTCTATCATTTTGGTAAAATTCTAACTCAGCTGGAAATCTACACAGATTTAATTTATGGGAAATCTTAATACTGAAATAACTACTAATGTATTTTTTAAAGGAATTATCCAACTGTAAAATTGGCAAATGTTTCCCTTGGGCTAAACAAATGAATTTACTTCATTGCAAGCTCATCAGCTCACTGGATCAGACTATAGGACTATAGAGTTCAAGGCCATAGGCATAGTTTCCATATTGCTCAGATACCCTCACACACAAAAAAACTATCTGTGCTATGACCTCAGTTGTATTTTTAACCACATCTCAATCTACTACTACTACTTTATAATGCATGGCACAGGTCACTAAAAATTTGGTCTGGCCTAAGAATGGGGATGCTTCAGTAATCCTCTATCAGCATTATTTAAAAAAGCAATGCAAAACCCAAATCTTGCTAACTGTATAGGTCAGGAAGATCACCTTTGTTTCATTACTGAAATCCAAGCCTCAGAAACATAGAGGTTTTTGTCTGTTTTCTTCATTACCGCATCTCCAGCTCCTAGAACAATGTCTGGTATTTAAAAAGCAATAAACATCTATTTAATAAATTAATTACTTACTCTCAATCAGGAATTTGGAGCCCTCTTTTCTTCCATTCTCAAGGGAATTATGGGATTTTCCAGAAGAAAATAAAGAAAAAATCTATTTTTTTATTGTTAGGTTATGTAATACAGTAAAACGGACATACATATGTATTCAAAATATTTAGAAATAAACAATATAAGGACAACCCAGAAGCATTTTTATTCATTATAACACCAACTCATAGACTGCTACTTCTGTTTGCCCAAAGCCTTCCCAATTTACACCTGTTGACCTAACATAATTATTAATAGCACCTTCTTTTATTATCAGGAAGTCTTGCTTGGGACAACAAAATGTATTCCTTTTTTTTTGTTTAATTGAAATGGAGTCTCGCTCTGTCACCAGGCCGGAGTGCAGTGGTGAGATCTTGGCTCACTGTAACCTCCATCTCCTGGGTTCAAGTGATTCTCGTGCCTCAGCCTCCCAAGTAGTTGGGACTACAGGCGGGTGCCACCATGCCCAGCTAATTTTTGTATTTTTAGTAGATGCAGGCTTTCACCATGTTGGCCAGAATGGTATCGCTCTCTTGACCTTGTGATCAGCCCGCTATGGCCTCCCAGAGTGCTGGGATTATAGGCGTGAACCATCGCACCCAGCCAATAAAATGTATTCTTTTTTTTTTTTTTTTTTTTTTGATACGGAGCCTCTCTCTGCGCCCAGACTGGAGTGCAATGGCGCGAACTTAGCTCACTGCAATCTCCACCTCCCAGGTTCAAGCAATTCTCCTGCCTCAGCTCCAGAGTAGCTGAGATTACAGGCGCCTGCCGCCACACCAGGCAATTTTTGTATTTTTTTAGTAGAGACGGGGTTTCACCATGCTGGCCAGGCTGGTCTCGAATTCCCAACCTCAGGCGATCCGCCCGCCTTGGCCTCCCAACGTGCTGGGATTACAGGTGTGAGCCACCGCGCCCGACACAAAATGTATTCTTAATCTTACCTATTGACCTAACTACACACCAGGAAATTCAGAACCTATTCTTTTTGCAAGTTGACTTTCTCTAAGAAAAGCAAAAAAAAAAAACCTTGAAATGATTCATCAGAATGTCTAATAGTGAAAACCAAAATGCACTATGATATAGTGAAAATAACAACCTAGAAATTTAAAAACTTGAAATACAGTCTAAATTATGCCCACTAATTGGATGAGTAACCTTGAGAAAAACGTTTAAATGGGTCTTGATTTACTCACTGGGGAAGGCAGGATTAATTGACCTAAACTAAAAAAATCTTTAAGAGCCCTCTAGCTCTATTATTTTCTAATTCTTCAGTCTATCTATTGCATTTTCTCCTTTATTTTTATTATTTGTTGAAATATGATTTTTGGCACATTGGTTTAATTTTCTAGTGGTTAAATGACTTGATAAATCATTTAAACTCTTTAAAAATCAAGCCGAGCACAGTGGCTCACAACTATAATTCCAGCACTTTGGGAGACCAAGGCGGGTGGATCACTTGAAGTCAGGAGTTCGAGACCAGCCTGGCCAACATAGTAAAAGCCCATCTCTACTAAATAAATAAATTCTTTAAAAATTAAAAAGGAGCCAGGCAAGGAGGCTCACACCTGTAATCTCAGCTACTTAAGAGACTGAGGCAGGAGAATCACTTGAGTTCAGGAGTTTGAGACCAGCCTGGGCAACACAAAGCAAGATCCCAACTCTAAAAAAAGAAAAAAAACCCACTAAACTAAAAAGGTTATAAACTTTTGATTCTAATGCTTTATGTAGCAAACATGTTTTAGAATAATTTATTACATTCAAAATATGTATTTACTTCAAATACATTTTCAGAAACCATAAACAATAAAAATAAATAAATAATGCTTCTTATCCTCATCTGTCTGAAAGCATGTAGATGGGGGGATGACTCATGACCCAGAACCCCACCATTCTCAGGTCGTGGTCACCTTTTTGCCACGCTCACCACCACCCCCAACAAAGCAGTGGAAGAGCCTATACACTGACCTTATAGTCCAAGGAAATTTAAGGCAGGGCGGGGTGTTGTGGGTTGAACAGTGTCCCTAAAAAGATTTGCTCAAGTCTGAACCCCTAAAACCTACAAATGAGACCTTATTTGGAAACAGGGCGTTAGTGATATACTCAAGGTGACATTATACTGCATTAGGGTATATTTATGCAAAGAGGTATGTTCTGACAATCAGTATGCACTATTGTTGGGAGTGTAAATTCGTCAACCATTGTAGAAAGCAGTATAGCAATTCCTCAAAGAGCTAAAAGCAGATCCACTGTTCGAACCAGCAACCCCATATATACTCAGGAGAATATAAATCATTCTGTCATAAAGACACAGGCTTGAAAATTTGCAGCACTGTTCACAATAGCAAAGACAAAGAATCAACCTAAATGCCCATCAATGACAGAACAGATAAAGAAAATGTGGTGCATATATATAAGGGAATACTATGCAGCTATAAAAAAGAACAAGATCATGTGGTTTGCAGAAACATGGATGGAGCTGGAGACTATTATCCTTAGTAAACTAACGCAGGAACAGAAAACCAAATACTGTATGTTCTAACTTGTAAGTAAGAGCTAAATGATAGGAACTATGAACACAAAGAAGGAAACAAAAGACACTGGGGCCTACCTGAGTGACGAGGGCAGCAGGAGGGAAAGGAGCACGTATTGGGTTCTTGGCCTAACACCCAGATGATAAAATAATACGTACAACAAACCTCCATGTCATTTGTTTACCTATGTAACAAACCTTCCCATGTACCCCCCAAATCTAAAATTAAAACTTTTAAAAAGTGAAAATTTAGAGCTACACAGAGACAGGGTCATTTGATGATAGAAACGGAGACTGGAGGAGTGCAGCTACAAGCCAAGGAATGCCAAAAATGTCAGCAGCACAAGACGCCAGGACAGAGGCCCAGGTCAGTTACTCTCCCAGGGCCTCCCAAAGGAACCAACCCTATCAACCCTGATTTCAGACTCCCAGCATCCACAACCATGAAACAAATACTGATGTTTAAGCCACCCAGTTTAAGAGCACCAGGCCAGGTTTCTATAGGTTTTTTTTAATAGTTTTCACATGTAACTCCATGCATCAGAGTAAGTAATTCACCAATAAATGCCTTGTTACGGCAGCCCTAGGAAACTAAAACTGGGAGCATCAAAGCAATTTCCTGCTCTATTGTGTCTTTGTCCCACAAATGAGCCTAGAAATGCCTGACTTGTCTATGTAAAAACCCAGAGCACTTACCACATTCATGAGTAGCTGACGGCTGGTGAACTGGCACAGGACAGGGGCATTTCATCAGCCTCAGCTCATGCTTTACTCCTGGTCTTTGTTGGTTCCTTTGAAAGCAGGATGTGGTTTGCCCTAACTTCCCTCCTTCTTGGAACCAGCACATAACACATATTTGTTTCTGAGAATTTTTTTTATTATTATTACTACTGCAGAGAAACGGGGCTTAAGAAAGATTCAAAAGTGTTTCAAAACTATAAAAATCCCCAAAATAAAGAAGTGGTATATGTGAGCTTTGCTGCGATGTCATTAAACTTTGGCCTGTTTATTGTCATCTGGTACCTGCTCCATAAGGATGACCATTATTATTTGTAGAATCACTCCATGAACCACTTCTAAAGATGCAGTTTTATTAGGCCAATGAAAATGGAAAGATGAGATAGTTTCTGATCTCACAGAAATTACACTTCAGAAGGGACAAAAATATTTAAGCAAATCAGTGCAATAGGTGTTAAAAATTAAAAAGTATATGTGGCATATTGAAGTGGCATAAGTTAGGTGTCATTAATAATTTCAAAAATAGGGGCCGGGTGCAGTGGCTCACACCTGTAATCCGAGCACTTTGAGAGGCCGAGGCAGGTGGATCACGAGGTCAGGAGTTCAAGACCAGCCTGACCAACATGGTGAAACCCTGTCTCTACTAAAAATACAAAAATTAGCTGGGCATGGTGGCGCACACCTGTAATCCCACCTATCCAGGAGGCTGAGGCGGGAGAATCACTTGAACCCGGGAGGTGGAGGTTGCAGTGAGCCGAGATCCTGGCCATTGCACTCCAGCCTGGGCTACTGAGCAAGACTCCATCTCAAAATAATAATAATACTTTCAAGAATAAAATAATCCTAAATTGAGATTTGGAAAATGTAGATGTTTGTCAAGTAGGCGAGGCGAGAAAGGGCATTTCAGCACAGGCAATGGTTCAGGTATGTACACACACAAACACACACACACAGGCAAATTTGAGGGAAGTGCAAGTAGTTTATTGTGAGTAGAGTAACGTAAAATAGAATTGAAAACAAGTTAAAAAAAATGAGCCTAAAGGAATGCTATGATAGCAAGAGAGAACTTTGTTCAGAAAATCATTGTATACTTTTTTTTTTTTTTTAAGACAGGGTCTGACTCTGTTCCCCAGGCGGAAGTGCAATGACACAATCTCAGCTCACTGCAGCCTTGACCTCCCAGGCTCAAGCATTCCTGCCACCATGTTGCCCAGGCTGGTCTTAAAACGCCTGAACTCAAGTGATCTGCCCACCTCAGCTTCCCAAAATGCTAGAATTACAGGTGTGAGCCACCGCACCCAGCCAGGTTTCTGTAGATTTTTTCACATGTGACTGCATGCATCTAAGTAGGTAATTCAAAGAAGAGAAGCTCATCAGTTAAGACTCACAATATCATAAGGTAAAAACTAATCCTTTGCTCAAAAGAATGAGAAAAATATTTACTATAATCCCAAAGTATAGTTGCGGTGGCAGAAGGGAAGCAGAGGAAGGAACAGAAATGAAACAAAAATGATCAGGAGGTAGAATACACTGGAAAACAGAACTGTAGGATGGCTCCTGGTTTTCTTGTATTGGTGACAAGGAGAATGGAGATTCTATAAGCTAAGATGAAGGCTAAAGGCAAGAAAGACAGTGAGTTCAGTTGTGGGAATATGAATAGTTTAATAACCTGGGGGAAAATAGTAGTAAAATTGCCAAGTGAGCATTGGGGATGACAAAACAAACTCAGATGACAGGCATGATTGGAATTAGAGATAAATGAGAAATTAGCTTACAGTTCGAGGTTGATGCTTTAAAAATGGATAATAGAAGAAGATATGTAATGAGTGATTAACAGCATGGGGTCTGGAGCCAAAAGGCTAGGGTCTGAATCATAACTCCATTACTAGCTAGCCATGTGATCTTAGGCAAATTAACTTCTCTATTTCAGTACCCACAAATATGAAGTTGTGAAAATTAACTGAGTTATTTTATGTAATGTACTTAGAAGTGTGCCTGACCCATAGTAAATATTGAATAATCTGAAAACAGAGAGAAAGGGGAAATGGGAAAAGAGAGAGGCAGAGCCAGAGAAAGATTGGTGGGAAGGAAAGCCAAGGAAAAAAGCCCAACAAAAAGCAGTATACAAGCAGTGGACAAAGAGAAGTAGGCAACAAGAAAGCCTGGAAAGTTGCTAAAGCAGAAAAGACATGAAAACCAGCAAGGCAATTTAGGAATCTCAAGATGAAGTGTTGGTTCAAAAGTTTGGGCCAGGCAAGATGGCTCACGCCTGTAATCCCAGCACTTTGGGAGGCCAAGGTTCTTGATTGTTTGAAGTCAGGAGTTCGAGACCAGCCTAGACAACGTGGTGAAACCCTGTCTCTACTAAAATTAAAAAAAAAAAAAATAGCTGGGCCTGGTGGCACATGCCTGTAGTCTCAGTTATTCCAGAGGCTGAGGCTGGAGAATGGCTTGAACCCAGGAGGCAGAGGTTGCAGTGAGCTGAGATCTCCCCACTGCACCCCAGCCTGGCTGACACAGTAAGAGTCCGTCTCAAAAAATAAAAAAATAAAGTTGGATCTTGCCGGGTGCGGTGGCTCACACCTGTAATCCCAGCACTTTGAGAGGCCGAGGCAGGCAGATCACTTTAGGTCAGGAGTTCGAGACCAACTAGCCAACATGGTGAACCCCCATCTCTACTAAAAATACAAAAATTAGCTGGGCGTGATGGCGGGTGCCTGTAATCCCAGCTATTTGGGAGGCTGAGGCAGGAGAATCACTTGAACCCAGGAGGTGGAGGTTGCAGTGAGCAGAAATCACACCATTGCACTCCAGCCTGGGCGACAGGGTGAGACCCTGTCTCAAAAATAAAATAAAATAAAAAATAAAGACGAATGAAGAGTTCACCGGATTTGGATCAGTAAGAGCTCTCTGAGAGTGCAGCACAAAAGCAGAAGCAAGAGGTACATGGGAGGCCATTGCGCAACCTCCTCATTAGCCTCCTGCTGTTTTTACCTACTTGTGTGTGTACCTAATAGAATTTTTCTTGACATGAAGGTGCAACATGAAGATTTAGCATTTTCTTCCAGTTTTGTCAGCTTCCTGATTTTCATGCAAATTGGTCTGGAGAGAGCATTCTAAGTAGATAAAGCAAATTAGCAAAAATTGTATTATTTTTATCACCTTCTCGAATTCCACCACTTATCAGTCAACATTGCCTGCTCTTTCCCAAGGATAAGAGTAATGATGGCAGAGAAACAGCAGAGGCAATAAGAAAATGCCAAAATGAAAATATAAGAAGGGAGAATAAGAATCTGTCTCAATTGCTCTACAGAGCTGGAGTGGGAACGTTAGTGTATGTGAAACTGTGTTAGGGAATGTGTTTAAAATGCTGATTTTTAGGCCTTGCCTTCAGAAAGATCCAGGAATCTGTATCCTAACACGTCTTCCATGTAATTCTGACGCAAGCAGCCTAGGAAACTGACTTTTCAAAATAATCACTCAGAAGTATGTAAATATATTGAGTAAACACACTCTCATTAGAAGATCAGAGATACCACAAAAGCAAGCTATTTCACGGCACTTAGTCCCACACTGAAGGTATTCCTAAACAGACGTATTTCTCAAGTTTTAAGGATTGTTAAAATACAGATTGCTGTCCTCACTTCGGCAGCACATATACTAAAATTGGAACAATACAGAGAAGATTAGCATGGCCCCTGCGCAAGGATGACACGCAAATTCGTGAAGCGTTCCATATTTTTTGACGCAAGAACAGAAAATCAAACACCACATGTTCTCACTCATAGGCAGGTGTTGAACAATGAGAACACATGAACACAGGGAGGGGAGCACTATACGCTGGGGTATGTTGGGGGGAAATAGGGGAGGGACGGGGGGGAGGGACAGTGTGGGGTGGGGGGTTACGGGGAGATAGCATGGGGAGAAATGCCAGATATAGTTGAAGGGGAGGAAGGCAGCAAATCACACCGCCACGTGTGCACCTATGCAACAATCGTGCATGTTCTTCACATGTACCCCAAAACCTAAAATGCAATAAAAAAAAAAATCCAGATTGCTGAGCCCCACACCATTTCTGACTCCGTAGGTCTAGAATGTGGTAACTCCTGCTCTTCAGCTTCATAGAATTATAACACAGTCCTTGGGTGTGCGTGGCCTTGGGATAGGCAGGGAAGAAGGATGAGCTCCAGGACACCCCACCTCCCCTTCTCGCCTCCACCCCATCCTGCGCATAACCAAACCCGCGCATGCGCATTCTCAGGCCCCGCAGTTGACCCTGCCCAAGCTGCGAACGTGAAAAGTTGGTCCTCCACACGCAGAGGGCTCCCATCCCACCAATGCTGCTTTCCATTGGTTCAAAAGAATCCGCGTGTAAGTGAACCCTCGAAGTTCAAACCCGTGTTGCTCAAGGGTCAACTTACTTTACTCTCCTCTGTCAGCAAAATGAAGAAAATCATGCTGGTCATTATATGTTTTTTAAAAAGCATTAAAAAACAGGCTGAGCACGGTGGCTCACACCTATAATTCCAGCACTTTGGGAGCCAAGGCGGGAGGATTGCTTGAGCCCAGGAGTTCCAGACAAGACTGGGCAACACATAGACCCTGTCTCTATTTAATTAATTAATTAATTAATTTTTTTTTTTTAAGACAAAAAAGATAAAGTAATTCTCTCTTTTTTTTTTTTTTTTTTTTTTTTGAGATCAAGTCTCACTTTGTCACCCAGGCTTTAGTTTAGTGGCGTGATCTCTGCTCACTGCAACCTCCGCCTCCTGGGTTCAAGTGATTCTCCTTCCTCAGCCACCCGAGTAGCTCGGATTACAGGCGCCAGCCACCACACCTAGCTAATTTTTGTATTTTTAGTAGAGATCGGGTTTCACCATGTTGGCCAGGCTGGTCTAGAACTCCTGACCTCAAGTGATCTGCCGGCCTCTGCCTCCCAAAGTGCTGGGATTGCTGATGTGAACCACGGTGCCCAACCAAAAACTAAAGTAATTCTGATCCTTGGTGGCAAATGTCATGCGGCCTTACATACTAAAGCAGGATAATGATTTCACACATCAATTATATCAGGTGGTCTCAAGGCCAGCCCAGGGAGGTCAAGGTGCCAATGTGCAGATTTTGTTCCTTCAATTACATCGCAGTGGTTTTGCACAGCCATTTAAAAACTTCCCTGAGAGGGTTTAAATGACACATGCAGGGGTACGGGGTTCAGCCTTAGCAAAAGATGTTGTTTCAATTTGAGCATATGTCAAGAGAGAAATAGTTTGAGGGTTATTTCTCCTCCCTAACACTTGGATGTTGTTTGTGTAAGAACCCAAAATGAAGACGCAGTTAATGATAAAAATCAGCTTACTATTCTCGTAAATGACTTACTTTCTAACTATGATTCATAATTACATGCTTGCATAGTATGTGTTCAACATGACTGTACTGTGAGTCTCTCTAGCAACTAGTTTTAAATTCTTTTAAAATGAGAAACCAGAAAATGTTTTTGTATGATGCATTTATTGTAACAAATTTAAGTGTAAGATTCCTCTATAAGTATACATTTCATCCATTTTTATACTGCTTTTTCACAAATATATATTTCATGCTGACTTTCAGATAAGAAAGCCTATCACAGGAAATAATACCTGTTAGGTATTATTTTTCTTGAGACAGAGTTTCGCTCTTGATGCCCAGGCTGGAGTGTAGTGGCACGATCTCAGCTCACTGCAACCTCTGCTTCCCCAGTTCAAGAGATTCTCCTGCCTCAGCCTCCCGAGTAGCTGGGATTACAGGTGCCCGCCACCACACCCGGCTAATTTTTTGTATGTTTAGCAGAGACAGGGTTTCACATGTTGGCCAGCGTGGTCTCAAACTCCTGACCTCAGGTGATCCACGTGCCTCAGCCTCCAAAAGTGCTGGAGCTACAAGCATGAGCCACTGTGCCCAGCCAGGTTTTCATACTTTTGTTGGAAGAGTATTACTTTAAATATATGTGCTCAAGTGAAAATTGTTAATTTGGAAATAACGGGTGTTTTATGAACAAGACAACATTTACAGTCTTTAATAAATTTATAACAATTAGAAATGAAGATTTGTGACTTCAATTATATAGTCACAAGTATTTTTTTTAGGTGAATTTAAGGCGAACAGATTTTTTAAACAAAATTACTGGTGATGAGATTGGAAAATAAATGCCATTTTATCCTTCCACTCTCACATTGGCTTAGGGAATAAAAGAGGTTTACCTCGAAGGTGTTTTAGATGCAAACCAAGTGGTTCTGATCTAGTCACTCTGGGATAACAATGAGATTTCTAGAACCCCATGGGTGTCCAAAGGTGCTTCTGTCAAGGAAATAATGGCCACAGTGTAAGCTGACAAATAGCAACAGCTTTTCAAAGTGCCTTCCAAGCTGCAATAAAAAAAAAAAGAGGATTCCTTCTTTCTTTAAAAAAAAAAAAAAAAAAATTTGATTACCATTATAAAGAAAAATGAAAAAAATTTTAAAGTTGAAGTTGTGTGTGTGTATATATATATATATATATGGTTTTTAAAAGTACACAATAAAAGAAAAATAGTTTTCCTTTTTACTTTTTATAACACTCTAACTTTCCTCAGAATTAACCACAGTTAATAGGTGTTTTTATATATACACATATAAATATTTTGCATACATACCAGTTCACACGTTTCCTATGTTTCATCAAGTGCAGTCATACCATACATATAGCTTTACATCTTGTTGAAAAACATATCTCGGGGGCTGGGCGTGGTGGCTCACGCCTGTAATCCCAGTACTTTGGGAGGCCAAGGCAGGCAGATCACTTGAGGTCAGGAGTTCGAGACCAGCCTGGCCAACATGGGGAAACCCCATCTATACTAAAAATATAAAAATTAGCCAGGTGTGGTGGTGCATGCCCGTAACCCCAACTACTCAGGAGGCTGAGACAGGAGAATTGCTTGAACCCAGGAGGCTGAGGTTGCAGTTAGCCAAAGTCACACCAGTGCACTCCAGCCTGGGCCACAGAGCCAGACTCCATCTTAAAAAAAAAACAGAATAACATATTTTGGAGATCTTTTTATATCTACAAATACAAATCTTCCTCAATTTTTTTTATTGCATAAAATAGAATTGAATGTGTTTCTAAGTTATGTAATCATTCTCTTAGAACAAATATTTACGTGGTTTCTAATTTTTGCAATTACAAACAATGCTGCAATGTAAGTATATCCATAAAATAAAGTACTAGTTATAGAATTGTTGGGTCAAAGGGCATATGGTTTGCAATTTTAATAGATATTGTTAAATTGCCTTCTTAAAGGGTTGCCAAGTTTTACTCTCACTAAGAGTGAATAAAAGAGCCTATCTTTTATTCATTGGTTCTTTTCTTAATCATTGCTTCCAGCTACAGTAAGAAAAGGGGTGTGTTCCAAATACTGGCAAGAACTGTCTACCGCGTGTAGAATTCACTTCCATTTGTCAGTGCACCAAAGGACTTGCTGAATCCTGGTGATAACTCTCAAAGGCATCTCTCTAATTTCACTAGTCAGTTTATCATGTGAATACATATTTAGCATATTTATCAAAGGATACCATACCATATGCTAGCTTCCCTAGAGCTTATTGATAATCTGGAATTTTTACATCTGTCCTATATTTTATTTTGTCCTTGGGAAATATATAGTCCAAGCATCTGGATGGTAATAATAAATAATAATAGCTCCCTTATATTGGACGATTGCTCTAGGAACTCAAAACATATTATACACATTATCTCATTAATCATAAAGCATCTCTTTAAGGACAGCATTTTCATCTGTATTTCAAAATAACGTAGAGCTTGAGCCACAGACTGTTAAGAATTTCCCTTAAGGGTCTTCATGAATTAATCGGTTTTATATGTTCTGGCCTTCTGATTTGAGTTCAGCAAAGTTCATGACAGAAGCTCTCTGAGTTCTCTTCATTAAGGAAAGTTGCAATGCTTTTATAAAACTATAACAAGCAAAATGGAACAGAGGTCTCCAGATGCGGCAGGGAAGGTTGTGAACTACTTTTCTCAAAGGATTTTACCTTCCTCCATTAAACAGTTACAAAGGGATTAAAAATCAGGCCACAGGTAGGGAAGAAATCGCATTGCAGATTAAAGTTTACATTAATCTTAAGATCCAGGAGATTTTCATGGGGGTAATTTAAATGAGACAACTAAACCTATAAAATTTCAGGAGACACTTTCAAGCTTTGATCAGATTGGAATAGAACGGGATGAACTGAAAGTTTTGATAGGTTTGATAGACAAGATGTAGGGGGAAACCTGTTATATTGGCCAGTTTATATTGCCATGTAAGGCCTAATAACAACGTTGGCAGAACTGTCTGACAGTGACACCAAGTGAAACGCACCACCATTGGGAAATCAAGATCTGGTTACATGGAATTCCTGGCCTGACAGGGAGAAGGTTTCCTACAGAAGCCCCACGTGGGCAGAGAGACACTGACAGGACTCCGTCACATTTCCTTCAGGTTTATTATATCGACGGCTACAAGTACACAATGGATTTCTCCACTGTTGCATTTCTATTCTTCTCTCATGAAAGTTAAGATTCTGAAGATACACAAAAAGGCAGAAATGCCTTTCACACAAGAAGCCCACTCAGGGATCCTCTCCTGTAGTTCTGAGGTTTTAGTAAAGGCTGTCATTGCCTCCCCCTGTTGGAATTTGCAGCAGAATCCTGTGGCCTTGGAGGGGGAAATGCAGTAAAACAAATAGAAAAAATAATAATAATACAAAAGCCCACAAATGAAATCCCCTCTCTTGCTTTATAACTTCAGTCGAGTGACTTGTGAACTAGTAGCAGAGATCAAAAGACAGTATATGGACTTTTTTCCAGAAAGAATGCTGGGACAGAATTTTTTAGGATTTCAACACTTAAATAGACTCAAGGAATTTGGAAAAATAATGCGTAAAATACCGTGGGCTTCAGTTAGCAGAAGTGATTTGCTTTCTATGGCAGCAAAACTAGATATGACTATCTTCACATATATAGAAACAATGGAGCTTAGCCACATAGCTCATATTTGTGCTAATTGCAGTGCATTAAAAGGTTTCTCATTGTTTTATTGTTTCAAACTACTCAAAAATACGCACTCTCAAGGAGCTGCACTAAAAAACTATGCCATGTTTGATGAAAAACCTTCTTATGATAACCTACAATTGGCATCTCTGACACTCGCAAGATTTCATAAACGTGAAGCAGTTGCTTTAAACACACATATGCACACACTACGCTGTCCTCACTAGGAAGAGGCAAGGTCAGACTCCAAGGGGTTCCTGTCTCCCGTAGGGTTTGTCATTAGAGAACAAAGGCAAATTGCCAATGCCTATGTACATGAATTTTCTTTATCCTCCTTTGTTTTGGTTATGGGGCCTATCCTAGTGATTTTACAAAATGCCTGCTGTGTCCTGAGAAAATAAAATGTGCAAAGCATGCTTCCCTTCAGCTTGTCCATGCCCATGGGAGACATCTTGAGTGATTCACTGTTGGACTATTAACTGCTCCTCTCTCTCCATTCCTTTGGTGGTTTGGTGTTAGTCACAACAAAGTTGTCTTTTCAAGTGACAATACTGGCAGGTCCCTTTAGGTTTTATTAGGCCCTAGAGACATTTGGCCTAATCTGAATCTGAAGCTTAATTTCCAAAATTTAATTGATCTGATCTTTTTTATTTAAGCCACTCATACTGCCAAAAATATAGATGACCTTTTTAAAGATCCTTTTAGGCAGTTTCAGTGGTTTGGGAGAACATTCAGTGCAGAAATCTTTGTATTCCCTAAAACTGGGAGGACTTTTTATAGACTCACACAATGAAATAAATTTAGCACTAGAAGGGAGCTCCAAATCATCTATGATAGGCCTATTGTTTTATTAGATAAAATTTCCATGATATAATTTTTTTCTAAATATGTATTTTTTTGGAAAAAGTAATATAAGCAGATAGTTCAAACTTCAAAAGGTACAAAACACTGGACAGTGAAAAATAAATATCTCCCATTCCCAGTCCTTCAGTTAGCATCTTTGGAGGGAACTGCTGTCACCAGAGATAGTCTATGCAGGCTGCAATACCCTTTCAGCAAGAGCTTCAGACCTAACAAGGCCAGAGAGGTCATCAATTAATCGTATTTGCTAATTATCATAAAGTAATAGTAGACCTTTTCACTTCCATCTCAACTCTTACTCCTTACTAACTTGAACAAGTTAATCTCTCTTCCTCAATTTCCTCATCTGTGTGATAGAACTAATGACACACACCAGGCAGGAGTATCAGGATTATGTGAAGTAATGTACCAAAGTTCCAGATACACGCCTTAATTTTGACTATAGGCAAATGTAAATTTTTTTAAACTTATCTGCATTCTAAATGTAGAGGACAAAGTTTCATCAAGGTAGGAATGAGGGTAACTATACAAAAGATACAATAAGGAGGAATGTGGTATGATGTCTGTTTGCCTAGTGCTATCAGTTTATTTTTCCCAGCCTTGACGAAGTTGATTGGATTCTTCCTTAATCACTTTCATGTCATTAATAGTTGTCTTTAATCTTCTCCAAGACCACATCACACAACCTGAAAGTCAGAGGCCTCCCTGAAATCCACTACTTTCAAAGCTTGTATGCTGATCATATTACTGAAAGAGATGGAGAGGAGGGAACTGATCATTTAATAAATTTCGATGATGCAACTAACGTATGCCAGGCAAAACGCAATAGGGAAGACGGTACTAACGACTGTTCTACTTAAGGAGCCGTGAAATTCAAGTGACTGCTTTGTTTCCGAAGACCTAGAAAATCATTAGTCTCACTGAAATTTAAGAGTTCAATTACAAGTAAAAGAAAATCCAGTCAAACAATTTAAACAATTAAGGGAATGTATTGGCCAATGTGACTGAGGAACCAAAAACTGGGCAGATTTTAAGAAAACCAGTAGCTCCATAATGTCAATCAAAATCTACTTTCTTTTCTCTTTCTTTTTTTTTTTTTTTTTTTTTTGAGACAGAGTTTCACTCTTGTTGCCCAGGATGGAGTACAATGGTGAGATCTCGGCTCGCTGGAACCTCCGCCTCCCTGGCTCAAGCAATTCTCCTGCCTCAGCCTCCCGAGTAGCTGTGATTACAGGCGCCCGCCACCAGGCCCATTTAATTTTTTGCATTTTTAGTAGAGCTGGGGTTTCACCATGTTGGCCAGACTGGTCTCGAACTCCTGACCTCGTGATCCACCCGCTTCAGCCTCCCAAAGTGCTAGGATTACAAGTGTGAGCCACCACACCTGGCCTACTTTCTTTCCACTGCTGCACTCTATCTTCTGTGATGCAGTTTTCATTTTAGACTGCCTTTTCGAGTGGTAGTCAGAAGCAACCAGAGTTACACACTTCCTAGTTGATAACTACAAAAGCAGAGAGTACCTTTGAAGAAACTCCCATGGATCAGACAGGAATTTTCTTTTCCAAAAACTTCAGCAACTGGCCGGCAGTGGTGACTCATGCCTTTTACCCTGGCACTTTGGGAGGCTGAAGTGGGAAGAACACTGGAGCTCAGGAGTTAGAGACCAGCCTGGGCAACATAGGGAGACCCCATCTCTACAAAACATCAAAAAAATTAGCCGGGTGTGGTGGCCTGCACCTGTGGTCCCAACTACTTGGGAGGCCAAGGTGGGAGGATCTCTTGAGCCCAGGAGATTGAGACTGCAGTGAGCCGTGATCCCCCACAGCCCTTCAGCCTGGGTGACAGAGCGAAACCCAGTCTCAAAAAAGCAAAACAGAACTCCAGCAACTGTCTCCTTAAGTTTATTGTTCATTAATGGTTGGCATGCCTACTCTGTCACATGGATAGAATGATGTGATAATGCTGATTAGTTTAAGACAAGCAGGGGATTCTGTCTGGAGATGGGCTATCCAACCCAAGCCATGCTGAAAAACATATTGTTTGTTTAAAGTAGAAAAGGCTCTGTATGGTGAGAAGGGATTTTACAAATGTCAGTGTGAGCTCTTGCTACTGCTTCTCTCTGCATGTCTATTCGAGGTTGCTTTCATAGGCTGGCTCCACGTGTAAGGGCTTTACTTTGTGTTCCCTTATAATTTGACATTCATGTAGCTGAAGCTTTCATAGAACTCTCACGCTAAATACCTGTGACACTACAACTCCAATTCTCATCACTTATCTATGACTTTTGTGTCTTAATAAAATTTTTTCAAACAATATCTTCTAGTTGGCTTGGCCTAACCTATGGATCAGCTCTCAGAGTAGGTCTCCACACACTGGTCCAATCATCATAACCAGGGGAGTAGGGTCATATGCTATAAACATGGATAACTAGGCCCATCTGTTCAGCAAAGGAACAGATCCTTTTAGAAGGGAATGTGGGCAGAAAGGCAATTATATACATCTCTAACCAGAAAAATCCCAGGGGTGGAAATGATAGGAAGAAATGACACCAAATTTAAAGATAAAAGAAAAGTTGCCACCGTGATTCAAAATTAGACAATGTCACTGATCATAGACTTTTGCTATAATCGCTATTTTACCATTATACTCTGAAATTTACAGAACACTGAAACACTTCTTTGAGGAGAAACATTACAGAAGGAAACAATCTTTGATCCAGAAATCTAAAAAGATATTTATGCTCATTGTATCTCAGGTGCCGAACAGTGTCAAAGCACAGCTAAAGATGATGCTGCTTTTACAGACTCGAAATGAGATTAAACACTGAAAGAGCTACTAGACTATCCCACAGAACATCTCATAACAAAGCTTTATTTCACTCTTAAGAAAATGACCTATTTTTACTTCTTTATTTCCAGGAGGGTGTTAGAGATCTTCATCCCATCCCCAACCCAACTCTAGATGTGTTCACCGAGAAGGGAGAAGTTTTTGAGTTCTCAGCGGTAGCTGTGACTCCAGGGAAGGCAATGTTGCTTGGGTTTTAGAGTCGTACAACCAAAGCTCTGCTAGAGCAAAAGAGGAACACAGAATGCTGGGAATAACAAGCATTTTTCTTCATTCTCATATGATTCATTCTGGTTCTCTTTGACCTACATAGCCATCTGACTGGGTACTGTTTTCTTTTTTTAGAGATGGGATCTTGCTGTGTTGCCCAGGCTGGACTGAAACTCCTGAGCTCCAGTGATGCTCTCTCTTGAGCTTCCCAAGTAGCTGGGACCACAGGCATATACCATTGTGCTGCATTTGATTGGGTACATTTTAAAATGTAACATGGGTACTGAAAGGATTTTCCCTAGTCCCACAAACCTGGGAATGGATTGAGCTGAGAATACCAAAACTTTCCCCTGAGACATGGAAACTGCGCTGAATGTTTTCTTGATGGTTCTAATGCATTAAGAATTAAAAGCTCTTGGCCGGATGCGATGGCTCACGCCTGTAATCTCAGCACTTTGGCCGGCCAAGGTGGGTGGATCACAAGGTCAAGAGATCAAGACCATCCTGGCCTACATGGTGAAATCCCATCTCTACTAAACATACAAAAAAAATTAGCTGGGCATGGTGGCACACACCTGTAGTCTCAGCTACTTGGGAGGCTGAGGCAGGAGAATCGCTTGAACCTGGGAGGCAGAGGTTGCAGTGAGCCGAAATTGTGCCACTGCACTCCAGCCTCACAACAGAGCAAGACTCCATCTCAAAAACAAACAAACAAACAAACAGAAAAGAATTTAGAGCTCTTTGCCTAGATTACCTCCAAAAAATAAAAATAGCAAAATAAAGTGGAACTAATGAAAAATATAAGACACATAGAGAAAACACTTTTCAAAAAATGTTATTTGACCTATAGCTAATTCTGATTTTAAAAGCAGTTAAACAAATGAAACACATCCTAGTGATGCTTATGACTGAAGAAACCATTGATACTTAAAAGAAGGGAAGGCTTTAGACACAGAGGCGGAGTGGAATTTTTTAATCAGCATTTCATGCAGCAGATCCACTTGGCCTTCCCATGTCTCAAAAGCTTTGATTTGTGGAAATAATGGTTATGCAATTTCCACTCATTGTGCTCCAATCACAGCATGTAAGCAACAATAAAAAGAAAACAACTAAATGTACTTGAAGCTGGAGATTTTGATAAGGTTTTCTTTTCAATTCACAAAGTTTGTTAACTGTATATTTTTCTAAGGCAACTGAAATATTCCTGCTGAGTTTTAGACAGGTATATGTAAAGGCAGCAAAGTGTCTGATTTTCTTAAATGTATCTTGGCAGCAACACTAGTTAATTTAGTGGTGAAAAATTAACCAAAAAGAAACTACTGGACTATAAGAATTTCACAGTTGACAGATTGTTGGTCTTTCTCTTTAAAAAAAAAACATATATATATATATATGCCATCTGTTTACAAAAGATGAGAAGTGTTGGAGAAAATTATTTCCCTTAGGGAATAATGTTATAGACATTCAGAAAGAGGTCTCTGACACTTTCAAGGAGGAATTGGTATAAGAACAAGACAGCATCAGGTCTGCATAGTCACTGGCTAAGAAAAACAGAGATGATTTCTTCTAGTCCTTGTTTTAGTTTTACTCTTTGAACTTCAAGTTTATTGTTATTATTTTTAATGTGGCATGGATTGTTTTAAGAATCAACTTGGTTCCCTTTTTTGAAGTCCTTTTTTTTTTTTTAATTTGTTGACACTGGTTTCTAAAGTGTTCCACCTCCATCACCTGTCATTAGATGGGGGGCTGCGGCTTGGAGAACACTCACCGTTCTGAGTTCAGCTGTGGACAGAATAATGAAGGGCAGCTTCAGAAGGAGGTGGAACTGCAGATTTGGAGGTAGGTGGCAATACAGTATTTCAAAATAAAAACTCCAAGCTGTAGATCGGTGATAAATTGTCATACACTAAGTGTACCTGGAGAAATAAAACTAATCTCTATCCACTTTAATTATCTTAGAAGGACTTTCCCTCTTACATATAAAATCTTGGGAATTTCCCCCTCCTCATCTAGTCATTTCTATGTGATTAATCATACATTGGTCACTCGTCACTAGATGGCATTGTGTAATGTTTCTTGACAGCAGTAACTAAATTGGTAAAGTTACAGCTTGGGCTATTTTTTGGTATTTTCTTCTTTGGGATGGATCTAGAGAATCTAAATCTGATCCTGGATATGTCATCATCTTTATATATTTTATGAGTTTGGCTTTGTAAATTTTGTGTCTTCTTTGAGAGTCTTTTTCTTAGTAAAACTTCCTAGTACATGAACCCAATAATTATTAGTCTTAAATAAACAATAAATAAATTATTCCTCTAATTTTCCTCCAAGTCACATGTACAAATGTTTACTTATATGTGCAGAAATAAAATGAAGCTCAACACATCTAGGATCTCTATCTAGACATAAAGGTAGAAAAAAATATATGTGAAAACTTGCTTTATCTTAAGCATGGCCAGTTGAAATCTAGATGTGGATAAGCCAAGAAGATAGAGTAGTATAAAAATGATCAGTTAAGACCTTCATAGCCTGTGAAATTCACAAAGGAAATATAATAGCCGTAAGTAACTAAAATTGATGTAAATATGATATGAATTAGTGGTCACAGTCTTGTACTCTTTCAGACATGAGAAATAATTGTAACCATCTTTATTTGTTTTATTCCCATAAACCTTATGGTACTGAAAAAGAAATTCTAACTTCTATGCTATCAATAAAATAAGACACATTTTCCCTAATTATAATTACGACTTAGTGACCTGAGAATTTGTAAATGATAATGGATGACAAAATTAATTATTTGGAGTGAAACTAACAAGATAGATGACAGATAGATAGATAGATAGATAGATAGATAGATAGATAGATAGATAGATAGATGATAGATAAATGCATAGCAGCTAATACAGCATTTGACATTCTAAAGTTATATAAAAACTCTAATATTGATTTGCTATTTTCCTTTACTTCATTTACTTATTTAAAAATCCGAAAAATTGTTTCTCTGCTTGAATTTGCCTTTTGGTTTTTATTTTATTCATTTGTTCATTCAGCAAACATTAACCAAACACCTGCTTTGGACCTGTTTAATACCAGAGATGCAAAGTTAAGTAGGATACTAAATTTGCCCTCAAAAAGCTTTTAGTCTTTCATGTTAAACATCCATAAAGTAGATATCAGAATCATTCATGAAAGAAGGAGCAAGGGTGAAGGAAAGAGGGAGAAATGTAGTGCAGAGTCTTAGACAAGGAAACAAGATGTAGGCTGGGGGTGGTGGTTCACACCTGCAATTCCAGCATTTTAGGAGGCCGAAGCAGGAGGATTGTTTGAACCCAGGAGTTTGAGATTTGCCTGGGAAACATAGCGAGACCCTGTCTCAAAAAAAGAACAAAGAAGAAAAGATGCATGGGTTATGGTCACAGCTCTGCCAGTAACTCATGCTATAACCCTGGACCTCCCTCACTGTATGTTCAAACGAAATAATTTTATAGAAAGGTGCTTTGGACACTGTAAAATGTTTTTAAAATTCAAGTTTTCAAAGCTTCCTACTATAAGAAACCGACAGTTTTTTAATAGAACTTTGATCCTTCAGGCCAATGCATCTCCCTTTTAATTTTCTATTTCAGAACTCCAGCGGCACACATAAAACCCGTTACATTTCAACTCACCTTGTAAAACAAAAAGTAGAAGCACTACAATCTTGGACAGAGAAAAGGCAAAAGGCTAACCTGAATTCCCAGTGATCAAATCAAACTCTAAAACATTGAGATGCTGTGATTATCCCCTTTACCCCTTCTACTCTGCCAATTCTTGCTCCTTCTCTTAGTTTTCTGCAGGTAGAGAAATGTAATTTCAAGTAAATCTGTTACCATTAAACATGAGGGATGAAAGACCTCTATTCCGGTCCTAGGCCATTACCTCTTCCATACTTTGATGGTAGAAAAAAAACAAAAAAGGTTTGAGTAGATTGCTAGATTAGGAGATTCAGTACAATATCATCTATTCTTAGACTAGTTTAATAGTTCTGCAAAATGCCTAGTTTTCATGAAAGCCAGTCATAACATAATCTACAATAGATAAGTCAGAAAATGTTTTGTTTTCCACAGATTGTGTGCAGAAATCATTATGTAAGGAATAAGAAACTCAAATGTTTTTAAGGCCACAAAGAAAGATACATAGGTTGGGGAGAGCATTAGGGAAAAGAGCTAACGTATGCTGGGCTTATACCTGGGTGATGGGTTAATAGGTGCATCAAACCACCATGGCACATGTTTACCTATGTAACAAACCTGCACATCCTGCACATGTATCCTGGAACTTAAAAAAAGATAAAATAAAATAATTTTGTATTTAAAAAAAGAAAGATACATAAAAAGGTGTCCTCGGTCAAGTACTTAACTGGATCTAGGTATATGTAGAGAAGTGTTTTATCTTAATTTCCCGGTTCATCATGTCTTTTACTTTGTTATTGCATGAAGCTGGTTTGTAGTATGATGACAGCTTGAGGTAATTTTTTTTTTTTTTAAGACGGAGACTCGCTCTGTCACCCAGCCAGGAGTGCAGTGGCACAGTCTCGACTCTGCAACCTTAACCTCCCAGGTTTAAGCGATTTTCCTGCCTCACCCTCCTGAGTAGCTGGGATTATAGTCACCCACCATTACGCTTGGCTAATTTTTTTGTAGTTTTTTTAGAGATGGGGTTTCACCAGGTTGGCCAGGCTGGTCTCGAACTCCTGACCTCATGATTCGCCTGCCTCAGCCTCTAAAAGTGCTGGGATTAAAGACCTGAGACACCATGGCCAGCCTATAAATTTTTATATTCAATTAAATTTTTTTTTCACCCTGCCCATCCCTCAAAATTAACTTCTAATTAAGCATTTTGGCTGAAAATGTTCCCTCAGTATATCAGAATAACCTGGTTATTCTTGGGCTCAAGCAATTCTTCCACCTCAGCCTCCTGAGTAGCTTGGACAACAGGCATGTGCCATCATATCGCTCTAATATATATATATATATTTTGTAGAGATAGGAGTCTCACTATGTTGCCCAGGTTGGTCTCAAACTCCTGGGCCCAAGGGATCTTCCTGCCTTGGCTTCCCAGAAGTGCTAGGATTACAGGCCCGAGCCTCTGGGCCCAGCCTGAATGATTAGTTTCATGTAGAATAATTGTTTACCTTCAGACATGGGCTATGAGAAAATCTGGAGGATTAGAAATAAATGTTTAAAGACCAAGATACCTATTTAAAATATTATTTCTTTCCTGACTTAACCTTCATTTTTCAGGTTTATGACATTTTTGTCTTTATTTAAAATATTACTTCAAGCCAACAAGTATTATAAAAATTACATATTAGTATTTGTGCACAAGGAACTGAGGAGGTAGAATTTTACTTTACCAGTTTCAGAGATCATAGCACTCAGGCTTCTCATCATCAGTATATTTGGATGAAAAGATTGTCTTTGTCATGAAAGTATATGGACCCACATTTAGCCATGGACAAAACTTTCCTGGAAGGAAGCAGAGATTTTTTTTTTATTATTATTTTGGGAAAGTGTACTGAGGCATATCTCTAAAAATAAAATAGCACTTCATCAGTACTGGTCATTTTTTAGCCACATATGACAAATGATCACATATGCTCATAAAAATCTAAATGGAACTGAATGTTGTTCTCTTCTGAAATGGTTTAAGTATCTTTCCTTTAAACTGTATTTTAAAACAAAAACAAACTTTACCACTTTGATTGAAGAAAATGCAGGAAGACATATGGTCCCACCCAAAGTTCCTGCATGCAAAAAAATATCATGGGGAGGAAGGTTCAAGGTGTTTTTAAGAGCATAACTTTTATGTTTTTGCCCATTAACAATGGCACTTCCTGTTTTGTCCTCTAAATATAATGAGGCTATCAAGAAAGATTATGAACTTCTCCTTTTTTGCACAGTGAAGAGCATGTATACACTCTCTTACATGTGTAAAATTCAAAGTATTGCCATTACTCAATTCTCCTGAGGTCCAACAGATTGATCTATGGTCTCCCAACAAGGGTTGGAATGTTCAGCTATTTACAGTTACCTAGTCATAAATCTGATATTGAAGTCAACAGAATGTGCAATATTCCTTGTCTCAAATATACATGAAGCTACATGTTGCCACTAAATGGCCCCATGTTTTATGAGAAGTTATTAAAAACTGTTAACAGATTAGGATTCAGTGATTGCCTCCTTCTTATTTAAAAAATTTTTTTTTTATTTTTGAGACTGAGTCTTGCTCTATTGCCCAGGCTGGAGTGCAGTGGTGCGATCTCGGCTCACTGCAACCTCCACCTCCCAGGTTCGAGCGATTCTCCTGCCTCAGCCCCCTGAGTAGCTGGGATTACAGGTGCGTGCCACCATGCCTGGCTGATTTTTGTATTTTTAGTAGAGACGGGGTTTCACCAGGTTGGTCAGGCTGGTCTCCAACTCCTGACCTCATGATCCACCTGCCTTGGCCTCCTAAAGTGCTGGGATTACAGGCATGAGCCACCATGCCCAGCTAATTGCCTCCTTCTAAGGCAATTCTTTTTTCTTCTTTTTTTCTTTCAGAAAAGAGAAAAAGAAAGGAAGAAAATAGGGAAAGAGGATAAAAGGAAGGAAAGAAGGAAGAAAGAAAGGAAACGTGAGGAGAGGGAGGAAAAATGAAGGAAGGAAAGAAAAACAGAGTAGAATGAGAAGATCATCACTTAAAGTGAAAAAGAAACTACTTTCAGTAATCAGAGTACCTGTTACTTCCCAAAATCAGAAAAAAAAATTTAGGGCCAGGTGCAGTGGTTCGTGCCTGTGATCCCAGCACTTTGGAAGGCCAAGGTAGATGGATCACCTGAGGTCAGGAGTTTGAGACTAGCCTGGCCAACATGGTTAAACCCTATCTCTATTTAAAATACAAAAATTAGCCAGGACTGTTGGTACAACCCTGTAATCCCAGCTACTCCAGAGACTGAGGCAGGAGAATCACTTGAACCCAAGAGGCAGAGGTTGCAGTGAGCCAAGATTGCGCTGCTGCACTCCAGCCTGGGTGACAGTGAAATTCTGTCTCAAAAAAATTAAATAAATAAAAATAAATTTTTCAGGCACTTCCTATTTTAAGTAATGGTTTACATTTGGGTTTAAAAAAAAAGAAAACAGGCCAGGCACGGTGGCTCACACCTGTAATCCCAGCACTTTGGGAGGCCGAGGCTGGGAGATCACGAGGTCAAGAAATCAAGACCATCTTGGCCAACATGGTGAAACCCCATCTCTACTAAAAATACAAAAATTAGCCGGGCGTGGTAGCATGCGCCTGTAGTCCCAGCTACTTGGGAGGCTGAGGCAGGAGAATCACTTGAACCCAGGAGACGGAGGTTGCAGTGAGCTGAGATTGCACCACTGCACTCTAGCCTGGTGACAGAGCAAGACTCTGTCTCAAAAAAAAAAAAAATACATGTTTTAGATGTAGATTCCAGATTGTTTCCCATACCAAATGATACTAAAACAATAACACATTTGCTAAAGCAAAATATAAGAAAAATACCCACAAAGGGTGCTATTGATAGAGCTAATACAGTGGCAAAGTTGTTAAGACTGCTAATCCCTTTTGGAAACCGGTGCAACTTGCTGATCAGATACACAAAAGATATTAGTGGGAGATCTGAGATAACAAACGA
>PVKP010031727.1:0-26679 GCA_004027715.1 Plecturocebus donacophilus | reverse complement strand
TGAGACCAGAAAAATCCCTGCAGCTCAGCCTTCCCCCACCTACTGGTTGTGGTCAGGCCATGCAAATGTCTGAAATGGTGCTGGGTTAGGACCCGGTTTAGGCAAAGCTTTAGCAGCGATAGGGTGGGGAGGAAGAAGGGAGACCTTGGAGGCAGCCCAGGCTGCATGAGCGAGCTCCCAGCTTGGGAACAGGAGGCTCAGGGAGGCTGCTTTATCTGGAGTAAAAAGTTGCCGAATGCAACCTATCCTCTTCCTTCCTATACTGAGTACTTATAGAGCACCTACTGCATAGAAAGTGATGTGCCAGGGAAGACGGAAGAGAGAATACACTGATGACCCTGCCCCTGCCCTCGAGCAGCTGTGCTTCCTTATGCCAGTGAAGGAGAAAGGCATGGGGCGATCCTGGTTCTGCTCTCTGTGGCCAACATCTGTGCTGCTGGAGGCCATAGCAGGACATCTGCGGGGCAGGGTTGGGGGGAGAGGGCGTGATCAGCGAGGGGCAGAGGCCCAGAGGAGAGCAAAGGCTAAATCTTGGCACTCTATTAGGGGGACAGAGGTGGGTACAGAAGTAATCAGAATCCAAAGTATAAGGTAGAAGTATTGTAGGAATGTGCAGCACCTGTGCAAAGGTTCTTGTCCTTTGAGCTGGAAGGGGCTTGTCCTGTTTGAGAAACTGAAAGCAAACTGGTCAACTGGGGAGGAGGCATGGGGAGGAGAGTGGCCTGGGCACCAGCTCTCACAGGGTCATGCAGACCCGGTTAAGGATTTTGCACTTAAACCAGTGGAAGGAATTAAATAGTAATTGAGTCAGATGTTCGCTTTTAAAAGATTCTCCTGGCCACAGCCTGGGAGTGTCTTGATAGGGGCCCGTGTGAACTGCTGAAGGCAGGCAAGAACTGACGGGACTTGGATTAGGGTGGAGAGGGCAAGAATTGATAGATTAGAGTATTTCAGAGGGAGAATGAACTCTGGGTGTCTTGCTTAAAATCTCACACATAAACATTATATTAGGCTTGGCTGGGAACGTAAAAATAAAATACAGTAGGCTGGGCGCGATGGCTCACACCTATAATTCTAGCACTTTGGGAGGCTGAGGTGGGCAGATCACCTGAGGTCAGGAGTTTGAGACCTGGGCAGTCTCTACTAAAGTTTGAGACTGTCTCTACTAAAACTGTAAAATTTAGCCAGGGGTGGTGGTGCACACCTATAGTCCCTGCTACTTGGGAGGCTGAGGCCGGTGAATGGCTTGAACCTGGGAAGTAGAGGTTGCAGTGAGCCTGGATCGTACCACTGCACTCCCGCCTAAGCAAGATATTGAAACTCTGTCTCTAAATTAAATAAATAAATAAAATACAGTACAAATAAAAAGAAAGTGTCAGTGGCTTAACATAATAAAGATGTGTTTCTCACTCAAGCAAAACCTGATATAAGTTAAACAGGGAAGGGAGGTTGAAGAGAAGGGCTCTGACTCACACAGTCACTTGGGAACCCAGCTGACACCGCCATCTTGCGATGCCACCATCAAGACACATGATATGGCTGGCACAGTGGCTCACACCTGTAACCCCAGCACTTTGGGGGGCGGATGCAAGGGAGGATCCTTTGAAGCCAGGAATTGAGGCCAACCTGGGCAACATAGCATGAACCTATCTCTACAAATTTACAAAAAAAAAAAAAAAACCTAGCTGGGCATGGTGATGCACACCTGTAGTCCTAGCTACTCTGGAGGCTGAGACTTAATGATCTTTTGAGCCCAGGTGTTCAAGGTTATAGTAAGCTATGATTGTGCCACTGCACTCCTGTCTAGGAGACAGAGGGAGAACCTGTCTCTAAGTAAACAACTAAAAATAAAAAAGACCCATGGTATTCCCCAGAAGCCGGTCCTGAGAAAAGGAAATTAGTGCATATAGCTTATAAGAAGTTGCTTCTGGGGAACCCTGCAAGGAACAGAAGTGATGCTGGAGAGGAAGAAAGCCAGCCAAGGGTAGAGCCGCCGGCGTCACCACGTGGGCAACCAGAGCCCGATCCCACTGGGGAGCTGGGGAGAGCACGACACCAGTAACCGCTCCCCAGGAAGGAGGAGGTGGCATGTCTCCACCAATCTCTGACTGTCACCAGCTGGGGCACTAGCTGGGCACCTCCAGGTTGCCTTGGGCCAAATATGAACCCAGTGCCAGAAAGAAAAGCCCTCAGGCAGAGTCTGGGCTGCTTTCAGTGAGCAGCCTTTACAAGATAATGGTGAGAGGCCAGGCGAGGTGGCTCAAGCCTGTAATCCCAGCACTTTGGGAGGCCTAGGCAGGTGGATCACTTGAAGTCAAGAGTTCGAGACAACCTGGCCAACATGGTGAAACCCCATCTCTACTAACAATACAAAAATTAGCCAGGCGTGATGGCAGGCACCTATAGTCCCAGCTACTCAGGGGGCTGAGACGAGATCGCTGGAACACGGGAAACTGAGGTTGCAGTGAGCTAGATTATACCACTGCACTCCAGCCTGGACAATAGTGGTGAGGGCTGAGGGTAGTAGGTGGGGCACAGAGGTGTCTGTTACACCTGGCATCCGGGGCCGCCCTCAGGGAAGAGTGGGAAGATGGTAAAGGGTGAGGGTAGAGTTCTGCACCAGAACTCAGGCACAAGGCCCCAAGCTCCCTGGCACAGAGGCTGAGAATTATGAGAACACATGAATAACTTGGGGAGCGCTACCATTGTGCCACAGCATACCCCCCACAGGGTTCGGCCAGTGAAGGAAAGAGCAGCACTTTCCCTTTCTCAGGTAGAGACTTCAGAGCTCTGATAACCCAGCCTGCCAGCACCCGAGATGCCTTGGCAGCCACACTTGCTGTTGGCTCCTGCCTCCTCCACTGCCCAGTCTCTGGAAGCTCCAACAGCTGCTGGCTGAGGGCGGCGCCCATCGGAGCACCCACACTCACACTCTCCTATGCTAATTGGGCATTTTCCTAAAAGCACGGCACCCGCTCTCCTCAGGAGCATCCTTTGCATGCTGCTTTCCATGACACCCCTAACTCCTCCAAGCCAGAGGGGACTCACCAGCTGTGCCCTCTGGGTGCCTGGACTGCAGCCCCAAGGCCAGGAAGCAGGAAGCAAGTGTACATCCCACAGTGGTGACCATGGCTGAGTTTGCCACCATGCTCCAAAATGTGTGTGATATTCTGCTTTTTATTTAGTTAGTCATGACCTGGGAGTTATAGGGGAGAGATGGAGAAGACACTAAGTGCTGATAAGTGCACCACCAAAGACCCCTACTGAAGTTCAGTAGAACCATAGGCCCCCAAGAGTCCACTGCCTAATGTCCAGAACCTATGAATATGTTACCTTCCATGGCAAAAGGGGCTTTGCAGATGTGATTAAGTTATGGATTTTCAGATGAGGAAACATCCTGGATTAGTCAGATGGGCCCCACACGTCCTTATAAGGGAGAGGTAGAGCCAGTCGCGGTGGCTCACGGCTGTAATCCTAGCCCTTTGGGAGGCTGGGGTTGGAGGATCACCTGAGGTCAGGGGTTCCAGACCAGCCTGGCCAACATGGTGAGACCCTGTCTCTACCAAAAATCAATAATTAGCTGGGCATGGTGGCACATGCCTGTAATCCCAGCTACTTGGGAGGCTGAGGCAGGAGAATCACTCGAACCCAGGAGGTGGAGGTTACAGTGAGCAGAGATTGAGCCACTGCACTCCAACTTGGGCAACAGAGTGACTGCATCTCCAAAAAACAGAGAGAGAGAAGTAGGAGAGTGAGAGTCAGGGAAAGAGCTGTGACGAGGGAAGCAGAGGTTGGAGGAATGTGACGTTACAAGCCAGGGAATGTGGGTGTCCTCTACATGGCAGAGAAGACAAGGAAATGGATTATCTTCTAGAGCTTCCAGAAGGAACAGCCTGCCCACCATTTGATGTTAGCTGGCCAAGATAAGTTATAGACTCCTGACCTCAGAACTATAAGAGAATAAATAATCCGTGTTGCTCTAAGCCACTGTATTTGTGGACATTTGCCACAAATACAGTAGAAATTCACCACACCCAGCTAATTTTTTTCTTTCTTCTTGTTTTTTTTTTTATATATATTTTTAGTAGAGACAGGGTTTCACCATGTTGGTCAGGCTGGTCTCAAACTCCTGACCTCAGATGATCTACCCGCCTCAGCCTCCCGAAGTGTTGGGATTACAGGCGTGAGCCACCATGTATGGCTGGCTTCTTGCTAAGAGAAAAACTTGACCATTGAGTGGAAGAAGCAAGGAGTGAGCGGGTAGGGCCCGGATGTAGCTTTGGATGGGCAGTGAGGCACGACGGTGTTCCAGGAGAGCATCAGCACGGGGTGGGCGGTGTCCAGGAGAGCATCAGCACGGGGTGGGCGGTGTCCAGGAGAGCATCAGCACGGGGATGAGGGCAGTGTCCAGGCGAGCATCAGCACGCAGGGAGGGCGGTCTCCAGGAGCTCAAGGGTGTCCCTGTGTCCAACAGCTTGGGCCACAGTAACGAAACATACCACAGACAACAAACATTTATTTCTCACAGTTCAGAAGGTTGGAAGTCTGAGATAAGGGTACCCAAGGCTGGGTTCTGCCTTCTCACTGTGTCCTCGAGAGAAGTCCAGGGTCCAGGGTCCCTTCTATAAGGGCGCCAATCCCATTCATGAGGGCTCCACCTTCATGGACTAATTACCTCCCAAAAGCCCCACCTCCTAATGCCATCGCATTGGGGCTAGGACTTCAACAGATGAATTTGGGAGGGAGCGCGAACATTCTGTCCATAGCTCCCCAGGCAACCTTGCATGCCTTCTGCGCCACTGACAGTGAGGCCTGGGGGCACCTGCCCCAGCCCCTCCACCCTTCAGAAGCAGAGCTTCCTGACATTCCTCACATCCGTCATGGAGACGATGGCATTGATATACAACACTGGGCCACAGGGAGGGAACCAGGAGATGTTCATAGGATGCCTGGTGAAAAAAAAAAAGATTGCAATTTATTTATCTTATATAATTATAAGAAAAAATGAAATATTAAGTATTAGGAAAGATTTGTGTAAAACATCCAAATGAAACCTCCTAAACTCAAAATGAGAAATGAGCTTGCTTTGGTGAGCACAACTTTTTAATATCAGATTTTTGAGGGGCATGAAATGACCACAAGCAATTGCTATTCAAGGCTCTTATTTCTTTCTTTAAATTGTTGAGACCGAGTCTCACTCTTTCACCCAGGCTGGAGTGCAGTGGATAGCGCCACCCCCATCTCCAGGATCCACGGTCTGTAGGCAGCATCAGGGTCTGCCTTGCTGTGGGATCGCTTGGGTTTCAGAGCAGGGTCCCTGTTGTGTCCTGACAGGTGATCTGAAGCATAGCTGAGTGGTAACATGGAGCTGCTCAGGGACTTTGTTTCCAACCGGGGTGCATCTAATCTTGTCTTCCTGAGGATGATGACCGCTTGGCGCTCCTTGATGTCCTGAGGCCGTATGCAATGATGATTTCATCAGCAGTATAGCCACTGTGCAGTCACACCCCCTTTATGCACCAGCAGTGGATGGCACCATTGCACTCCAGCCTGGGTGAGCTGACTCACTGCAACCTCCACCTCCCGGGTTCAAGTGATTCTCCTGCCTCAGCCTCCTGAGTAGCTGGGATTACAGGCACCCAATGCCACACCTGGCTAATTTTTGTATTTTTAATAGAAACAGGGTTTGACCATGTTGGCCAGGCTGGTCTCGAACTCCTGACCTCAGGTGATCCACCTGCCTCAGTCTCCCAAAGTGCTGGGATTACAGGTGTGAGCCACCACACCCAGCCATTTTTGTATTTTTAGTAAAGATAGGGTTTTACCATGTTGGCCAGGGTGGTCCGGAACTCCTGATCTCAAGTGATCCGCCCATCTCAGCATCCCAAAGTGCTAGGATTACCACTGTGCACAGCTCATCAAGGCTCTTTAATGACTATTTCTTCAAATGTTGGATAAACAACACCTACAAAAAGACAGCCCAAGTAGGTGATAGTTGTTTTTTTGTTTGTTTTTGTTTTTTGAGACAAAGAAAAAATACAAAAATTAGCTGGGCATTGTGGTGCATACCTATAGTCCCAGCTACTCGGGACCCTGAACTGGGAGGATGGCTTGATTCTGGGAGGCAGAGGTTGCAGGGAGCTGAGATGATGCCACTGCACAGCAGGCTGGGTGACAGAGTGAGACCCTGTCCCAAAGAAAAGAATTAACCCTCAATATTTACTCTCAATGACAACTGTAACATTTCTTTTTTCAGGTATAGTGACAGGGTCTTTCTATGCTGTCCAGGCTGCTCTTAAACTCCTGGGCTCAAGCAATCCTCCCTCCTTGGCCTCCCAAGGTGTTGGGATTACAGGTGTGACACCAGCCTGTAACCAAAATTCTTATGATAATGAGAATAATTGATTGAGAATCTAATCAAACTGCCTTATATTGAGTATTTATTTTTATTTTTATTATGATTATTATTTAGAGACAGCGTCTTGCTCTGTCAGCCAAGCTGGAATGCAGCTTTGTGATCATGGCTCACTGCAGCCTCAAACTCCTGGTTTCAAGTGATCCTCCCACCTTGGCCTCCGAAAACCACTGGGATTACAGATGTGAGCCACTGTGCCCGGCTTCAAGTATTTTAAAATAACACTGCACTTAGAATTTGCAGAATGTGTATATGTGGATACAGCAGGCAGCGTGGGTGCCCCTAGAAAGCCACATTATCTACAAACAGGGAGCCGTGTGCAATATACAAGACAGATATCCAGGTGGCCCCCTGAAGCCATCCCTCCTGGTTTCCTGGACCACCCCAGGCCCACCCTAACTCTGGCATCAGCTCACACCTGCTGTCGGCCATGCACTCGAACACTGTGGGAGACGTGCAGGGTAAGTCACCTCCATCACTGGACCTCCTTCATCCTGCCACCCACCTACAGCATTCCCTAGGGAGTCTCTGCAAAGTCTTCCAAAGGCTACCAGCCTGGGGGCTCCAATAGCCCCAGGCCCAGCCTGACAGCAAGGGGAGCAATATCCTTCCCTACTTTATCTTATTGGCGACAATCCAGCATCTCCACCCAGACCAGCAGAACAGGAGCCTGATTCACCCAGAAGAGAAAGGCCAAAAAACATTTCCTGACCCCTCCTCCACCCCCCACTGCCACCCGCATGAGAGGACTAGCCTGGGTTCCAATCCCACTCCTCCACCTATGAGCGTGGGCACACACATGGGAGGCACAGATCCGTGAGCCCCATGGAGATGCCCTAGCCCAGTCCCAGACCCCACTCCTTTTCCCAGACAGGAGCCATCCAGCTGGAGCTAGATCCGACCCGCCCTTGGGAGAGCCTTGGGCATCAGAGGGAGCACGTTCAGCTCCTCCTCTTTGATGTGTCTGTGGAGGACGGCTGGCCAGGTTCCTGCAGGCACTCTGGAGGCCCAAACTCCAGGTATGAAAGCCCATCACCCCGCCCCTTTAATTCGTTTCACCCCCTTGCTGTCAATGTGCAGACACCTTTATTTTTTGACTGGGGGAGTAGAGGTGGAGCTAGGACAGGGTTGCCATCCACAGCCCACAAACACACAGGCACGCACACAGAGACACAGGCAGGCTGACCCAGGACCCCTGCAGCACTCACAGGCCACAGCTTCCGCCTAGGCAACCTGTCAAATCCAAGACCTCTGCCTGCAAATCCAGGATGTTCCATCCTCTGCATGTCCACATTAGCACCATCCCCACCACCACCACCACTGCCATCCCTCTGTGACCAGCACCCCCACGACCACCAGCAGCCACCGCCACCGCAGCACACCACCGTTGGTGAACTAATGGAGGAGCCCTCTGGGGTTCTGATACAGCATGGAGGAGACTCCCAGTGGGAAGGGCAGAAGGAGGGTGACGAGCTTCCTAGGAGCCCAGAGGACAAGGTCCAAGAGCTCAGGCCTCTGCAGCAGCCCTGGACTCTCCAAACTCCAGCCCTGCTGGAGAATGTCTTCCCAGCCTGTGTCTGAGCCTGCCCTCTCCCGCCTCTCCCTCCCTCCCACACCCACAGAAAGCTGGTCCCTAGCATGAGCTAGTGCTGGAGGTGGAGGCGGCTGCAGAGAGAGAAGCCTAGGAGGGAGGGGCACAGCCCTGGCTGAACCCACAGGATTGGCCAATCTGCACCCTCTCGGCCAGCACCTCACGAAAGATTCCTCAAAGCGACAGTGACCTTAGCCTCTGCTCTGAGCTCTGCCGGTCCCAGCCAGGAGAGCCCAAGTCATGAGGTGGGCACCCAGTGGGCAGGGTGGGCCGCAGAGGCCTTCTTGGAGGCAGTGGTGAGTTGGGAAGGGGTGGCCGGGCCCTGCCGGGGGTTACGATGGACAAGTTCCGGATGATCTTCCAGTTCCTGCAGTCCAACCAGGAGTCCTTCATGAACGGCATCTGTGGCATCATGGCCCTGGCCAGCGCCCAGATGTACTCAGCCTTCGATTTCAACTGTCCCTGCCTGCCGGGCTACAACGCGGCTTACAGCGCGGGCATCCTGCTGGCACCACCCCTGGTGCTCTTCCTGCTGGGCCTGGTCATGAACAACAACGTGTCCATGCTGGCGGAAGAGTGGAAGCGGCCACCAGGCCACCGGGCCAAGGACCCCGCCGTGTTGCGCTACATGTTCTGCTCCATGGCCCAGCGTGCCCTCATCGCACCTGTCGTCTGGGTGGCCGTCACACTACTCGACGGCAAATGCTTCCTCTGTGCCTTCTGCACTGCCGTGCCTGTGACCGCACTGGGCAATGGCAGCCTGGTGCCTGGCCTGCCTGCCCCCGAGCTCGCCCGCCTGCTTGCCCGGGTGCCCTGCCCTGAGATCTATGATGGTGACTGGCTGCTGGCCCGAGAGGTGGCTGTGCGCTACCTGCGCTGCATCTCCCAGGTGAGGGGGCCACATGGCCTCAGGCTGGGTCTCCCTGGTAGATCAAGATCCCTCTAGGAGGACCCTATGCCCCCACCTCTCAAAATGGGCCTCTGCTCAATTGGAGCTCCAAAGGGTAGGGGACATCTTTCCAATTGAGGCTGAAGGCAGAGCCATGCGTCTGCCCTCAGCCCAGGGCCATCCGGAGAACGTGCTTCGGCTCCCTCCATCCAGAGGCTTCTGGTGAGTGGGCCTGACCCCTGTCCTGAGGTCTCCAGAGTGGACCCACATCCCCATCCGGATCGCTGAGCTTGGAAGCTGGAGGAATTTGCATCCTTTCTTTCTTCTAGGCCTCAGCAGTGGTGAGGCCAGTGGGTGGCTAGGCCATTTGGGTACATTTCCCTGGCAAATGCCCCCATCTGGTGCTTCCCTGGTGGGGAGTGGGAGCTGAGGACCAGGGTGTCCTGGAAGGGGTCACATGGGTGAGAGAGATGCCCTGTTGGGATGTAACGGAAAGGCAGGTTGGAAGGCCCGCTGACGGGGCAGCCAGAGCGAGAGTCCTCCCAGCCCTACTCCCACACCCTCTGCCCTCGGTGCTCACCCGTCCACACCTCTCAGGCCTCCTCCATCCCCGTCAGTGCTGTGTGGGGAGGACCGCCCAGGCAGCCTGCCCCCCTCGCAGCTGGCAGACCAGGTGCCGTCAGGGAGAAGGGCTGGGGCCAGCCTACCTAGCAAGGGCTGAAGAAACGTGCACACTCTGCCCTGGCAAGTCCAGACACCCCTGGTTTCCCGCTATAGCAGGGGCGTCTCTCCTGGGAGGCCGCCATCACCACCCAGATAGCCCTGGTGAATGTCACACTCCGAACATTCAGACTCAACTCTGCTTCATCCTGTCATCCCTGGCCTCGGGGCTTGGCCAGCTGTCTCGCCACCTGAACTTTAGGCTGCCACATCAGAAGCTGAGTGGGCCCGAGAGGCCTATACATGTTTCATTTGTCCTTCAGGGACTAAATTCTAGATTCCGCTTTAGAATTTGTTGGCATCTTATACAACCCAGAATGGGCCGGGTAAGGTGTGGCTCATGTCTGTAATCCCAGCACTTTGGGAGGCCAAAGCAGGAAGATCGCTGGAGCCCAGGAGTTCAAGACCAGCCCGGGGAATATAGTGAGACCCTGTCTCCAAAAAAAAAAATTAGCCGGGCTTGGTGGCACACACCTGTAGTCCCACCTACTCAGGAAGCGGAAGTGGGAGGATTGCTTGAGCCTGGGAGGTTGAGGCTTCTGTGAGCTGTAATTACACCACTGCACTCCAGCCTGGGTAACAGAGCAAGACCTGCCTCGAAAAAAAAAAAAAAAGTAAATAATAAAAATCTGAATTTTTCACATAAAAATCAGATTTCCAAACTGGAAATCCAGAAGATCCAGCCCCACCGGGCCCGTGTGTACTCCTGGGGCAGCCTGGGGTGCCCGTGGCCTGTGCACATGCTCCGCAGCTCCTCACCCCGTCTGCTCTGTCATGACCTGCCCAGCCCCATGATTAGCATCTGAGTTTTCCCTCAGCCCCAGTCCTGATCTGCCCAAATGTATCTCTGTGTGGCTGGGGCCTAACCCTGAAGTGGGGGCCAGGGGAACATCCTGCCCCATGCCCTACAGTGAGCTGACAGAGCAGAGCTGGAACCAGGCGCAGAGTGCTCTTCTGCAGAGCTTGAGTTCTTGACTGATTCACCTCCATGACCGCTGAAGGCCCAGCTCAGAACCGACACAGAGGAGGTGCTTACTTGGCACTGGTGGCAATACCAGGAGCCAAAGGAGAGGTTCAGGACTCAGAGGAAAAAGGGCCACTATGGCCTGGGGAGATCAAGGAAGGCTTCCTGAAAGAGGAGACACAGTAAGTAAGTAAATCAGGGCCTATTGGCACAACCGTAATGGTTAATAGTCACTGAACACTGGGTGCCAGGCACTGTGTTAAGCTTATCACATTCAGTCCTCACAACACTGAGACAGTTGCTACCACCAGCTGCGTTTTATAGGTGCGGAAACTGAGGCACAGAGAAGTTCCTAAGCAACTAGTAATTAGTGGAGACAGCATTCAAACTCAAGCAGCCTAACTCCAGGTTCTGCCACTTAACTCCTGCGCCCTGGGTACCACGTCAGCATGGTGGGTGCTTTACCCATGTGATCTTCTTTCCATGAGGTGCACCTGTTTCCATTATTTCAATTTCTATGCCCATTTTACAGATGAGGAAATAAAGGCCAAGAGGGAAGCTCATTTGCCCAGTTTATGCTATTTGCCCTAGAGGCGCTGGCATACGGAGTGCTTTGGGAGTCAGGCCAGGTGCAGTGGCTCATGCCTGTAATCCCAGCACTTAGGAAGGCCAAGGTGGGTGGATCACCTGAGGTTGGGAGTTTGAGACCAGCCTGGTCAACAAGGAGAAACCCCGTCTCTACTAATAATACAAAATTAGCCAGGCATGGTGGTGCATGCCTGTAATCCCAGCTACTCAGGAGGCTTAGCAGAAGAATCACTTAAACCCGGGAGGCAGAGGTTACGGTGAGCCAAGATGTACTTTTGCACTCCATCTTGGGCAACAAGAGCAAAACTCAGTCTCAAACAAAAAAGACAGAGTGCTGGCCGGGCGCGGTGGCTCACGCCTGTAATCCTAGCACTTTAGGAGGCCTGAGGTCAGGAGTTCAAAACCAGCCTGGCCATCATGTGAAACCCCATCTTTAAAAAAATAAAAAAGAAAAAAAAAGAAAGAGAGTGCTTTGGGAGTCTGAACAGGCTCTGAGGCCTGAGGCCGGTGACCAATGACTTTCTGTCATCTCCCCACAGGCACTGGGCTGGTCCTTCGTGCTGCTGACCACACTGCTGGCATTCGTGGTGCGCTCCGTGCGGCCCTGCTTCACACAGGCCGCCTTCCTCAAGAGCAAGTACTGGTCCCACTACATTGACATCGAACGGAAGCTCTTCGATGAGACGTGCACGGAGCACGCCAAGGCCTTCGCCAAGGTCTGTATCCAGCAGTTCTTCGAGGCCATGAACCATGACCTGGAGCTGGGTCATGTCCACGGGGTGCTGGCCACGGCCCCTGCTTCCAAGGCTGCCCCCATGCCCCCCGACGGTGGGGAGGAGGAAAGGGAGAAGCTGCATGGCATCACGGATCAAGGCACCATGAACAGGCTGCTCACGAGCTGGCACAAATGCAAACCGCCTCTGCGGCTGGGCCGGGAGGAGCCGCTGCTGATGGGCAATGGCTGGGCTGGGGGCGGGCCCCGGCCTCTGCGCAAGGAGGTGGCCACATACTTCAGCAAAGTGTGAGATGTGGCTGGCTGAAGAGGCAGGAACGGGGATCTGAGCCCATGGCCCCTCCAACCCCCAAACCAGGTGGAAAAATGAAGGCTTTCAGTGCTGGGCACTAGCCCCGTAGGCAGCTCCAGCACACGCCTGCCCATAGCAGGCAGGACATCTGGAGCTGGAAGGGGATCTCACACCCTCAGCTATGACACTGCCCTGGATGGCCCTGCAGCAGTGGGCCCATGAGCAGTATTAGTCTAAAGCGGTCAGAACTGTCATGGCGGGCACAGAGACCGATGGCTCCACTCTGCCCAGCCCTTCCCAGGCTGATGTTCACTGTCTCCTCCCAGGTTCAACAGACATCCCTGCCCCATGGTCCACTTTCATCTGTGGCTTTTTAGGACCTCTCTTCCTTTCTGCTCAGGGCTTGGGGAGTGGGAAGCATCCAGGCATCTCATGAAGTGGGAGCCCTCTGATTTGGGCAAGCATGTCCTAGGTGAGACTGAGTGGGCTGGGACAGGCCCATAGGGACATGACGTACAGTTCACCTGGCGTGACACAACTGCGGTGACAGGCAATGAGATGTGATGTCAGAAGCTAGGTTCACATGGGAGAGGCCAGAGTGTGATCACCACAGGGTCACATGACAATTGTCCAGGTGGACTGTTTATTTAGCACCAAGCACAGAAGTCCTCCCGTAAAGGGGTCGTTGAAGACCAACCTAATACCCCCTTCACATCCAGGTCTCAGGGGGAAATCAGACCCCTGAGAAGGCTTGAGAAGTTAAGACACAGAAGCTGAAGTCTCTCCATTTTTCTCAAAGACCTCACCCCTTTCGGAGGGAGTTCTAAGAGGCTAAGAGGAGCTCCGAGGCTCTAGCCCAGGTGGGATGAGGGTGGAGGAGAGCAGCGTAAACAGGAAGCAGCTCAGATTCCAGAGTGGGACAGTATTGGGTCAATTGCTGTCTCTGCCACTCACAAATTCTGTCCCTGGGCCAGCTGCATCACTGCCTGTGCCTTAGTTTCTTCATCTATACAATGGGGGCGAGGGCCTCCCCGTCATGGGGTTGCTACGTGTAAAACCACATAGCACATGGTAGGCACCCAGCACATGGTAGCTAATGTGTTTGCTTATTTCTGAATCCAAGGACTTCCCTCCTCCTCCCCTGGGCAGGGATGAGAGACCGCAACACAAACACTCGAGCTTCCATCTTTTTGGGGAGGAGGAAACAGAGGTACAAGTAGGTTCCTCAGCACGGCCCTCAGATAGCTCTGAGACGTAAGTCCCAAGCGTCTAAGAATTCATTTTGATCTTGGCCATGATTCCATCCTTTCTTATCCACCCTTCCTTCTATTCCCACTTCTGGGGTCCAGTTTCCCTCCTTTTAATTATTTGGGAGGAGCTGCTCAGATCCTTGTGGGCCAAGGTGGGCCAGGAGGGCTCTTTCAGGAGGTGGGACTTGGTCTGGGCCCTGAAGTGGAGGAGGATTCGGATGAGTAAAAACAAGGTGTGTGCTGGTGGGCAGGGGCGCTTCCAGTGGGAAGCGAAGGCCGGGAGGTATCAGAAAGTACAGATGTGAAGGAGAGCAAAGCTTTGGGTCAGGCACACCTGGGTTCAAATACCAGCACTGCAGGACCTGTGGCAAGTCACCTAGCCTCTCTAAGCCTCAGGGTGTCTGTCTGTAAGATGGATATTAGAAGACCTGCTTGGCCAGGCGCAGTGGCTCATGCCTGTAATCCCAGCACTTGGGAGGTCAGGGAGGGAGGATCACTTGAGCCTGGGAGTTGGTGACTAGCCTGGGCAACATAGCAAGACTCTGTCTCTAAAATAATAATAATAAGATGATGATTTATAATATTTTTTTTAATGAAAAAAATTATTTTTTTTTAAAAGACCTGCTTTTCAGGATTGTGGTGAGGGTAAAGGGAAATAACTTCTAGGGAAGGATCTGGGACTGTGTTTGGCACATGCTGGGATCTGAAACAAACAAATAAACAAGCAAACACTGGTACGTTTTCTTTTCTTCCTACATGTGGTCAAGCCCAGCTCAGGGAGGCCAGCGCACTCGGCAGCTCCGCCGTGACGGAACCAAGAGCACTGCATCGCTGGCAGGTGTCGCGAGTCGTCTACCTCCATGCTAAGGGTCAACCAGCCTGTCGTAGGCCTCTCCTCTGCAGCGTTCCTGACCCGTGCGCTTCAGCCCGTATCTTGTGCACTCCCACAGCTGGGGAGCTCGGGACCACTTTTAGGGACAGGCTGGGCAGCTCCGATTATTACAAAGGGCTTCCTCCAGAAACCTACCTCCTTGAAATGTCCACCCACCAGTTGGAGTTCTGCCTGCAGGCCCCAGGGGAATCCCTAGCTCCTGAATTCAATCGTCAACCCTCCAGGGATCCGAAGCAGGTCCCGGGAGTTGGCTATCGGTCAAAGAGCTGGCCGTGGGGATGGTTTGTCCAGTCAGTGGCAGGACCGCTCAGAGGGAGAAGGGCCCGAAGAGGGTGCGGCCCTGGCTCAGAGCACCCCGCGGGGCTCAGCGTGGGACTGATGGCCCCCTCCCCTCACCCTCTCGGGGTCTCCTTCGGTAGCTTCTGCCCGGCGTGGGGTGCTCTTGAAACTGTCACGGGGGGCGGGTCTAGGCCGGATCTCCCCAATGCTTCCACACCCCCACGTGGCCCTCCCGGCTGGTCCCCCGAGTCTCCTTAGGTTGTGGAGCTCGGCAGGGTCCGGGTCCGGGCTGACGGCGGGGCCAGCACGGCCCAGGGACGGCGAGCGGCGGGGCGGTGGGACCCGCAGCAGCTGCCGAACAGGCACCGCAAGCTCCTCTCGCGCCGCCCTCGCCCTCGGGGCCCGCCCTCTTCTGCCCGGTGGCGCCGGGAGGCTGTTTTTCCACTCACTGGCGCGCAGACTCCATCCCACTGCTTTCGTCTCTCTTTTCTGAAGTTAGACTAGTCTGAAGCCGCCACCAGCCCCAGACCCCCTGCAGAAGAAAAGCGGGAGGGAGCGGCGGAGGGCCTGGCGGCGGCGCACAGAGTGGGGCAGCTGCCCTGCACGCCCTCCTGGAGGCCACCTGGAGAGTCCGGCCCCAGGAGGCCACAGCCACAGGTGCCCACAGCCTGCCCCAGGTAAGGAAGGGGCCCTCCCTGGGGTGCGCCAGGTGTCAGGGGAGCATGGTAGGGCCGGTCCCACGCTGCCTCGAGGGAGAGAGACCCCTAGCTGAGGTTCCCCCCACCCCGTGGGAGAGGGAGCAGTCCTGCCCTCCCCCAGCCGCTGGTCTCCAGTCGTGACTGATGGTGGAGGAGGTCCCACTGGGGGTCTGGATGTGACCTGTCCCTGGCCTGGGGTCAGTGGTCTCAGAAGAGGGCCTGGCCCATCCTCTGCTCACCACCCACCCTGTGCAAGTACCTGGTACCCCACTTTGAGCCAGTTTATGAACCCAGGGGCACAGGGAGCTAAGAGGAGCCTAGACGCCTAGAAGGGAAGAGGATGGGGGACAGCGGACTGACTTTAACCCATTCATCCCCAGCAGTGATGCAAACTGCCTTTTCCAGGAAGTTAGGCTGGAAGCCCCTCCCTGGCTGTGAAGTGGGGGAAGAATCAGACTCCTCCTACTCCTCTTCCTCCTCCTCCTCCTCCTCCTGTTCCTCCTGGTCCTCCTCCCCCAGATTCTTCTTTTGGAGTCCGCATGGCCACATGGCTCTGCCTGAGCCCATCTGGCAGCCTTCCTTGGCAGGGACGGAAGAGGTGATCTAGAGCTGAAGCACGGAGGGGAACAGGGACAGGTCTCTCCGTGTCTGCCACTCACCCCATCCCTCCACTGCCTGACTTCCTCTGGCATGAGGAGTTTTGTTTTTCACCCTCCAGATGGGGAGGACATGGGGCCACGCCCTGGCCTGTCTCAGGCTTGTGTGGGTGGAGGCTGGAAAGGGAGTTGGGATAAATTTTGCTGTTGCTCGAGGCCATGGCCACTTCCTGGCAGGTTGCCAGCGTCTGCTGCAGCCCAGACCAAGGCAGAGCGATCTCAATCTCCGGATGGGCTGGTGGCATTGCTGAGCCTTTGCTCTCATCAGCCTTCCGGTTGCTGGCAGGCAAGATGGAGCGGGGCTGCTGGGAGGCTGCTGGATAGGAGAGGGGTCACAGCTGCGGAAGAGGAGGTTCTCCGGGACACTCGTGGGTGAACTCCGAAAGGTCAGTAGGATACAGAAAAAAAAGGATTCACTTAGTGCAGACTCACCCTTGTCCACTTCCCGGGTCTCCGTAGGTTGTGGTTAGAGGTCCTGCTGGGGCACCTCTGTATTTGTTTGGCCTCAGCAAGTCACTTTATCCTCTTCAGGTCTCAGTTCCCTGATCCTTACAGGCAGTAGAATTGTCCCCACCCTGAAGACAAGACAGCATGGGAGAGATGGAGGGTTTCACACAGAGCACCATCAGGCATCTTTGATTCTTTTGTTTCCCTCCAACATCCCTAGGAGAGAGCAAGAGTCAGGATGATTTATCCTCTTTTCACTGAGGAGGAAACTGAGGCCCAGAGAAAAGTCATGAAGTGTGGTGAGACCCTGAGGTCCTTGCAAACTCCAGAGATTCTGGCATCTTGCTGTGCTCACCCCAGCCCACACTGCAGGATCCAGTCTGAGACTCTTAGCCACCAGGACACCCACTCTAGCTTTTACACCCTCAAGGCTGAGGCCCTGAGAACATGCCCTGGATTCAAGGAGTCCCAGGCCCCTCAGCTAATGTGTGCCACCTGGAATCCCAGAGGGGAAGCTGGTCAGCACCCCACATTCCCTAGCAGCACAGGCCATCCCCAAGCCCTACCCCAGGAGAAGCTCGTGGTGGCAAAAAGATGCTGAGCATTTGAGGCAGGTCACCCAAGCCTGAATCTCAGTCTGCCTCTCATCTGTGACCCTGGCGAGCCCCTCACCCTCAGGAAGCCTTCACTTTCTCTAGCGCACGGTGGGCACACAGCTCAGCGTGGGACTGTGAGGATGGGAAGTGAGGAGTGCAAAGTGCCTGGTGCCCTGGAAGAACTCTACGAACAGTGGCAGCTGTCACTTCCCCAGGCCCCCGCACTCCTTCCTTTCTCCTCAGCCTGGCCACACTAGCACCTTCCTCAACTCCCGGTTTTCAGATGGAAACACTTATGAGTCATCTGCTCCACAGGAAACACCAGGCCAACCACACAGTTCGGGATGAAATAGCACAACCACACCCTGCTGTCAGCGCCCCCCAGCCCACGCCCCTTCCTAGTACCACCAGCAACCATCGATCTTGTCTCCTCCCACCTCCTCTCCTGCAGTCCACCTGTCACAACTGTCACCATGGCAGCCCTGATCGCAGAGAACTTCCGCTTCCTGTCACTCTTCTTCAAGAGCAAGGATGTGATGATTTTCAACGGGCTGGTGGCACTGGGCACAGTGGGCAGCCAGGAGCTCTTCTCTGTGGTGGCTTTCCACTGCCCCTGCTCGCCGGCCCGGAACTACCTGTATGGGCTGGCGGCCATCGGCGTGCCCGCCCTGGTGCTCTTCATCATCGGCATCATCCTCAACAATCACACCTGGAACCTCGTGGCCGAGTGCCAGCACCGGAGGACCAAGAACTGCTCGGCCGCCCCCACCTTCCTCCTCCTAAGCTCCATCCTGGGCCGAGCGGCTGTGGCCCCTGTCACCTGGTCTGTCATCTCCCTGCTGCGTGGCGAGGCTTATGTCTGTGCTCTCAGCGAGTTTGTGGACCCCTCCTCACTCACAGCCAGGGAAGAGCACTTCCCATCAGCCCATGCCACTGAAATCCTGGCCAGGTTTCCTTGCAAGGAGAACCCTCCCAACCTGACAGACTTCCGGGAGGAGGTCATCCGCAGGCTTAGGTATGAGTCCCAGGTAAGGAGCTGTGCCGGCGAAGCTGCTCTTCCCTAGTGGTGGCTGGTGGGGGGTGTGGGGATGGCCTCGTGCTAAACCTGGAATTGGTCCTCAGGGGCTGAGGTCTTCGGGAAAGCACTGGCATTAAGTATCAGAGCTGGTTAACCAGTGCATGGTGGGGCAAGGGCCAATTCCAGTCACAAATAAGAGAGAGTCTTACCAAATTTTTTTTTTTTTTTACAGTAAATCTTACTTGTATATGACCACATTAGTTTTAAATATTAAAAGAACATTCTTCTGGCTCACACTGGTCCTTAATTCCAACCACAGATAAGCCACTTACCCCAGCCAGACTGAACATGGGCCCCTACAAGCCAGCCCAGAAACATCTATGATGGGGCCTTGACAGTGGAGTGTGGAGGAATGAACACATTCCTATCCCAGGAAGGGTCCAGCCCAAATACTGAGTCAGCCTCAAGTGTTGATGACTTAAGGGGAGTCCCTTGGGTCAAGATGGGGTGTTGAGTCAGGAAGATGCAGTTTCTGTCCTGAGCCTTAGCTGGGCTCTGAAGGAGAGGAGGTTGGTCAAGGGAGAGAGGGCAATGGAAGAGAACTGGGCAGTAGCAGAAAATCTCAGCAGAAAGCATTAACTTAGAGAAGCAGTGGGTGAAGGAGAGACAGGAAGGAGGACAGGTTTTCTTTTTTTTTTTTGAGATGGAATCTCTCTCTTGTCACTCAGGCTGGAGTGCAGTTGTTCGAGCTCCGCTCACTGCAACCTCCACCTCCAATTGAAGTGATTCTCCTGCCTCAGCCTCCTAACTCGCATTACAGGTGAGTGCCACCATGCCCAGCTAATTTTTCTATTTTTAGTAGAGACGGGGTTTCGCCATGTTGGCCAGGCTGGTCTCATGATATCAGGGGAACACAGGTTTTCTAAAAGATTTCTTCTCTGAGTAAATAAGAAATGTAAACAGAGGCTGAGCACGGTGGCCTGGAATCCTAGCACTTTGGGAGGCTGAGGTGGATGGATCACTGGAGGTCAGGAATTTGAGACCAGTCTGGCCAATACGGCAGAACCCTGTCTCTACTAAAAATACAAAAATTAGGCAGGCGTGCTGGCGGGCACCTGTAATCCCAGCTATTTGGGAATCTGAGGCAGGAGAATCACTTGAACCCTGGAGGTGGAGGTTACAGTGAGCCGAGATCATGCCACTGTACTCCAGCCTGGCTGACAGAGCAAGACTCTGTCTCAAAGAAACATAAACAGAGAAAAGGGTGGAGACAGCACTAGAGCTGGAAGATGGTAGACAAAGAAATGATACTTACTGGATGCTGATCAAATGCCCCCAGATCTCTATACAGGAGCAAATGATGAAACAAAGATGACCTTGCTTTTCCTTGCCCTCCAGGCAAGCGTTTCAGAAAAGCACATGCACGACCTCCAAACACGGCAGATGGTGATGAGAGGAACCAGGCCACGGGGGATTCAGGGAAGGCACAAGTGCTCCCAGAGGGGCCTTTGAAGGCTTCCCAGAGGTGGCATCTAAGCTGAGCCTGGCAGGTTGAGCTGGGTTTTTTTTTTTTTGAGACAGAGTCTCACTCTGTCACCCGGGCTGGAGCGCAGTGGCACAGTCTTGGCTCACTGCAACCTCCACCTCCAGGGTTCAAGCGATTCTCCTGCCTCAGCCTCCCAAGTAGCTGGGACTACATGCATGCACCACTACACCCAGCTAATTTTTTTGTATTTTTAGTAGCGATGGGGTTTCATCATGTTGGCCAGGGTGGTCTCAAACCACTGACCTCAGGTGATCCACCCACCTTGACCTCCCAAAGTGCTGGGATTACAGGCATGAGTCACCATGCCTTGCCTGGTGCTTGATGGGATGAGATGATGGCAGGGGAAGAAGATGCCCTTAAGATTGAAGGGGTGGCAGCAGAAAACGCAGGCTAAGAGCAAGGAGAGTGTGAGTTAAAGGGGGTAAGGAAGTGATGGAGTCACAGCCAGAGGGGCCTGCTTCCCTCACACCAGTGGAACTTGCTCCTTCTCCACTTCGCTCTGAGAGGTAGGGCCAGGCAGTTCCTTGCCCCTCCTGAACCCTGCCCGTTCTCTGGCCAGCTCTTTGGGTGGCTGCTTATTGGCGTGGTGGCCATCCTGGTGTTCCTGACCAAGTGCCTCAAGCATTACTGCTCACCACTCAGCTACCGCCAGGAGGCCTACTGGGCACAGTACCGCACCAATGAGGACCAGCTGTTCCAGCGCACGGCCGAGGTGCACTCTCGGGTGCTCGCTGCCAACAACGTGCGCCGCTTCTTTGGCTTTGTGGCGCTCAACAAGGATGATGAGGAGCTGGTGGCCAACTTCCCAGTGGAAGGCACGCAGCCGCGGCCACAGTGGAATGCCATCACCGGCGTCTACTTGTACCGTGAGAACCAGGGCCTCCCACTCTACAGCCGGCTGCACAAGTGGGCCCAGGGTCTGGCAGGCAACGGTGCAGCCCCAGACAACGTGGAGATGGCCCTGCTCGCCTCCTAAGGAGCTGCTTCCCACCCCCTTTACAAATGGCAAGACTTGGTCCCAAACTGAACCCCAATGCTTGCTCACATCCGTTATCAGAAGAGGATTTTTTTAAAACCCTATCTTCTTGGCCGGGGGAAAGGACAAGGCAATCTAGGGGTGCGGAGAGACCCAGCAGACAATGGAAGCCCCAGCCAGCAGGGCCAGTGACAGTGAAGCTCACCAGCAGGCTCCTTGATGGTACCATGTGTGGTTAACATGTCTAGCTGCACAGGGACACCCAGTGCAGCAGTGTGCCACTGGGAAGCAGCCTCCAGTGCATGCCTCTGGCCTTATTTTATATATTTAAATTTTTGATAAAGCTTTTCTTACTAAAAGGACTAGCCTGGTGTCTGCGTGATTGAATGGGCCATGCCACAGGAGGCTGGTGTTCATGGGGCCAGGCCCAAACCCCATGCCCTGTGTTAGGGAAGGGGACAGGACTGAAATGGACCACAGGGGTGGCAGCAGTGCAGGGAGTGCCAGGTGTTCAACACAGGGGAAGCCCCTGGGGCTGATGATCCCTTTGCAGTTGGGTTCTATGATCTGATTTGGTATAGAGAACAAAGCCGGGCCTTTCTCAGAAGAAAACGCAGTCTGAAATTTCACGAGTCAGAAGATTCTGTGCTCAGTAGGCAGGCCCAGAACTAGCTCCTGTAACCTAGTTCTCATGTCTTAAGCAGCAGGCCAGCCCCAGCTTCTCCATCCTGCCATCCCTGCCCGCCACCCCCACCGCCTCTAAAACCTCTGGTTGCTCTCCGTTGGCCCTGTCCTGCTTCCTGGAGTATGACTCAGTTATTTCCCATGGAAAAACTCTCAGGACACTTAAAAGTCTGCCAGAGAAAACTTTCTAATTCCCTCAGGACCAAGCCAAAAAAGAACTGGCTTCAGCAACTAGCTGAGTCTGTGCTAGCCTCCAAGATGTGAAATATACCAGATATGGAGAGGTTAAGTAATTTGGCCATGATGGGCCTGGCATAAGACATCATCAGTTTAAGCCAACCCCTGTGGCTTTCCTCAGCAGCCCAGGTTTCTCCATTTTCCCCTCTGGGCTCTGAATTTGTCCTCCTGTCCCAGACTCACAGCCTCCAGTAAAGGGTAGAAGGTACCAGCTAGGCTGAAGCTGAAGGAACACCCAGAGACTCCAAGATCAGAGGGAAGGGCCCACTCCATGGGAGCCTACTGACCCCACTCTGGCTGGACTGACAGCCCGCTAGGGACAAAGGGGGATCCTAACCACAAGACCCTCAGGAGTACCCCCTCCAATCTTGCTCCCCAAGGAACTCCCCTGGAAGAGGGACCCTCAGCTTTTCCAGGAGTCCAGGGGCCTGCTGCCCACAACCCCCAAGCAGCCTCAGATAAGGAAAAAGATGATAAATAGGTACTGAAAATCAAATGAGCAAAGAGGAATTAAAAACAGTATCAAATTCCTTTTTATCCTGACAGGATTCCCCTAAGGGTGCTGCAGAAAAAGCAGCATTTAAACAGAGTCCTGAGCCAACAGTTTCCCGAGTGCCCAGGTACCCGAGGTGGGCCAGCTGGCCCACTGCCAACAGTGACCTGTGGAGCCAGCCTGCTACTAGTCCTCCACTGAGCTCTTGGCCTCCACATACTCCAGGGCCTTGGCCTTGACTGCTTGCACATCCTTCTCAGTGCCATGCTGCTTCTCGTAGTCCAGGTAGCGCTTGAAGAAGAACTTCATTTTCTTGGGGGCCAAGCTCAGATGAATGACCCGCTCAAAGATGTCCCTGTTGAGGAACAGCAGGGTGGCATTTGCCTCAGTCCCAGGCCACATGCTTCGTGGCTAGCATTAACCCACTTGTTCTCAGCCCTGGAACCAGGACCCACTCCCATCCAGGACTCCCACTTCTACCATTATCCTTATTAATCCATGATGAACTCCCATGATGCCCTGGGGAGAGGCACTAGCACCTCATCTTCCAGATGAGCAGACAGACACCCAGAGATGGTAAGGGACTTCTGCCTAAAGCCTCACAGTGATCAGGACAAAGCTACTGGGATGGGGAACACAACAGTGAGAAACACAGAGAACCTTTCTCTGAGAAAAGCTCAGCTCACTCAAGGGCTCGGGTGAGGCACCTGTTCTTTGTGGACCTCAGTCCACTCATCTCTAAACCCTCCCTGTCTTGTGGGAATGCTGAGCATTGCTTTGGGGCCAATGCCTGCCACGCCCTCCCCCGAGGAACTCGGCCTTGGCCGGCAGCCCCACTCACCGGACATCCTTCTGGCTGCCATGCTTGATGGTCATGTCGATGTAGACTGACCAGACATCTGTGCGCTTTGGGTAGGTGGTCAGCGTGTTCTCAAAAATGGCTTTGGCCCGCTCTGGGTCCCCCAGCTGAAACTCAAGCTGGGCAAACTTGACAATGACATCCACATCTGCAGGGAGAGGATAGCTCAGAGACCCAACAAGTAGACAGACCCCCTCACCACAACAGTGTTCCACAGGGACAGCGTGGGCCTGACTCCCTGCTCTCAGATCTCAAGACAGATTGTGACAAGAGGGACAAAGCCCCAAAAGGAAGGTGGGGTAGGTTTGGGGCCAAAGACACAGATGGGCACTGCAGACACACCACTCTCTGGGCACAGAAGAGGTGGGGGACTCCAGGGGCAACAGAAGTAGTGCTAACTGAGTTTTGTTCCTCCGTCTCTTGGAGCCTGGCATTTGAAATGTAATATGTACTGTTATGCTCAGGCACAGAACTGACAGGCAGCGAGAGCAATGCCCTCACAAGGCTCTCCTGACTTAGAAGCAATGCCACGGCCAATCCCTACTCCCCGATCCTGGAGCACTCATGGGCTCGGGAGCTGGGAATGAGCACTCACGCTCCTTGCTAGGCAGGCGCTCAAGGGCTCGCTGCAGCACGCAGTGACTGGCCCCCGCCTGGTTCCTCCGCATTAGGAAGGCGCCGTATTTGATCCACACAGCTTTCTCCTGCCGGAAACGCTTCAGCATCCGGTTGTAGAGTTCACTGGCTTCCTGTGGGAAAAAACAAGAGGAGAGCGTGGTACTACAGAGGGGACCACACAGACCAGCAGCAACACTCCTAAGAAGCTAGACTTGGGCTCCCAGACACCAGATCACTCTCAGGGCCTAATGCTAGAGACACGAGAGGGGCGGGGAGAGGGGCTCACAGAGAGGCCACAGTGGACAGGCACGACACGGTGGAGGGGATGCCCTGCTACTTGGCACCATGGGACGGTGGTCCTACTAGAACATGAGAATGACAGGGGGAGCAGGAGAGACACCAAAGTGGATGCTGGGCTGGGATGTCCCCTCTGTCTGTGACGCCCAGCCAGCAGCCCAGCACAGACACACCAGGGCTCCACTGCCCCTTCACTTCCAAAGTCACTGCTTCCCTCACCTTGACCCCACGGTCCTGAAGAAGAGGTGAGGGAAATGACTTCTCTTACTTGAAGATGAGGAAGTTGGGGCCCAGATGTGGGGTAGCAAGCCCAGGGCAGGACTGGACCCAGAACCCCAGGGGCTCTTCCCTGAGAACCGCTGGGACTCCCAGGAGTTGGTCTGTGGCCCTCCTACCTGGAATTTCTCTGACTTGGCGTAGATGTCTGCCAGGTGGAGGAAGACTTTGAGAGGCTCATTGTACTGCACAGCCCGCTCGAAGACCTTGGTCAGGGACTCCTGAGAGCCATACATGTTCTCCAGATTCAGCAGAGCCACCCACACATTCAGCTTCTCCTGCTCCTCTCTGGAGGGAGAGCAGTCAGCACAGGAGCTCCATCAGCTCAGCCCAGTGAGCCTCCCGCCCCAGCCAGGCAGACCCAGAAGCCACGTCCTCCTCCCAGGCTCTACCCATGTCCTCAGATCCCAAATGCAGACCCTAACAGGCTGTGTCCCCACCAAGCTCCCACAGCATCAGGAACCCCTGCCCCCACTCTGATGGCTGGGTCTCAGTCTCCCCTGGATTCTACCTCCATTCCTGGAAAGGAAGCCCACCAGATCCCAAATGGGCCTGAGATTTGGGCTGGAAGCAGAGTCCTGGGTCTGATTCTCCCTTCAAACTAAGAGAATAAAGCAAAGGACTGTCTTCCCTCTTCATTAGGCCTCAGAAAACTCACTCTCTCTGTTTGGAAAATGACCACATACAAGGTTTTCACCCAGGTATGTAGTGAGTTCTTTTTCTTACTGTACTTCTCCTCCAAAGTGGTTCCCTTATGTAAGTGCAGGGACTCTTGTAAAGGTTACCCTTAGCAGTTTCAGGGAAGATGACTATAAAATATAAATGAGCAGATCTATTTCACAGATGGCCACATCTATGGCAGAAAGCCTAGGAACCCATGGGCCCCTGGTGGCAGCCACCCAAACTGCTGCCGGCCCCCCTAGGAAGAAATGCCCCACAGGTTGAAAAACCCAGCCCAGAACGTGCGGAGACACAGCACTCCCTGGGGCAAAGCTGAGACCTGAAGGAGATGGTCTTAAGGGCCCTCTCGGCCACGGCACGGGCCTTCTCGATCTCCGTGGCCTGCAGGTGGAAAGCCATGTACTGCAGCCACAGGATGGAGCTGTTGGGGGAGCTGAGCACCAGTCGGTCAAAATCATCTGCGGACTCCGGCTGCCGCCCAGGATCCATCAGCGCCTCCTCAATGCGGGACAGCTCCTTCTCTGCCTTCTGTTTCTCCAACTCCCTTTCTTTCTTGCTTTTCTTTTTCTGTTATGGAAGGCAGAAAAACAGTGAGTCATCTGCTCCTCAAGGCCTAGAGGAGGTCTGTGGTGGAAGCCACAGGCTGGCTGGGCAGTCCAGGGCTCTATATATTCACCCCATGGCCTGGGACTGGCTGCTGCCCCCTCCCCACCCACGCAGGAAGACACCCAGGCTAGGAACAGAGCACAGGAGACTGACACCAAGGGGTCCCTGCAAAAAGGACACGCCCTGGAAAATAGAGCACCGTGGCTTGGTGTGGCTTCTCATCCTCTTCGCTATCTGAGCTCTCTGCTAGAGGTGGCAAGGCCGGGGTCAGAGAGTCTAGTCCCACGTTCCAAGCGAAGCCTGAAGACAGCTGCAGCCGGGGCGCTTCTGCTGGCTTGGTTTGCTTCTCCTGGAGGACCACAGAGGTGCTGAGGAAAGCACCTGGCTCAGGCTGCTCCTGTATCCCCCTCCCCAGCCCACCTAGAGGAGCACGGACTCCTACCAACCCCAAAGACCCTTCCTCTCCTCTCCTCCCAGGCCATGCCAGGCCCCAGCCCAGTGGGGACACTTCATAGTAGTAACATTAAAGTTTTCTTTCTAAATACATTTATTTAGGTAACAAAATTTTAACACGCACACAAACATAGACATACCGGTATATAAAATAACAATTAGAGACCAGGCATGGTGGCTCACACCTATAACTCCAACACTTTAAGAAGCCAAGGCAGACTGATCACTTGGAAGTCAGGAGTTTGAGACCAGCCTGGCCAACATAGTGAAACCCCATCTCTACTAAAAATACAAATATTAGCCAAGCATGGTGGCGCATGCCTGCAGTACCAGCTACTCAGGAGGCTGAGGCATGAGAATTGTTTGAACCCAGGAAGCAGAGGTTGCAGTGAGCCGAGATTGCACCACTGTACTCCAGCCTGGGTGACAGAGTGAGACTCTGTCTCAAAAAAAATAAAAATAACAGTGGAGCTGGGACAGAGATATGACAAAATTCCTGAGGGTGGCAGGGAGGCCCCGCCCAGACGGATATAAGCCGTCCCATACCCAGTCCTCTCAGCCCAGGTATTACTATTCTCATTTTTCAGAGGATGCAGGCTCAGAATGGCTCAGCCTCCTCTTTATCTGCCCAGCCTCCTAATGTAATTCGGTTCCATCTAATAAACATTCCTTAGAATTTATTTTATACAGCCTGCTCGTGGTAAAAAGGGTCCCTGTCCTCAAGGAGCTGATGGTCAATGGAGGCAACTGACAGCCCCCACTTTCATATTTTACAGGAAATGAGGTAAAAGAGGATGAGGCAGAGGACAGCCCAGCTCTTCCCTTGCCCGGAGCAGCCTTTCCCCTCCCTGTGACATCGCCCTCACCTTGGACAGCATATTTGTCTCTTCCCCCTCCTCTTCTCCCTCCCGATAGTACACGTCCA